>JARFOD010145028.1:0-26965 GCA_031763545.1 Mopalia muscosa | reverse complement strand
TCGAACCCGTGAACGGTAAATCGAAGCATGTTCGGTTCAGGAAGCGCACTCGCTACCACTGAGCCACGGCCGCGGGCTAATTGAATAGTAATTTTTAATGGCAGGAGTAAAGTCTTTGAGGTCCAGAGATGCCATTGGCTTGCTTACCTCCATGTCTTTTTCTTCAGTATTTTTCCCAACACTGTCTCTGCTCTGAAATAAAATTAAAACTGTTTTTAAAACTCAAATTTATTAAAACAAAATTAAAGAAATCTTAGTGGGTTCACATATAAAATTTATGATATTGGTTTGACAGCAGTATGTAACTTTTGTTTGTTTCATTTGATTGAGTGGTGTTTTCCATGATCCTACATTTTTTATTTCATTCATAAAGGTGTGCAGGTTGTCCAGCTTCCAACTAAAGTCTTTAAAATATACTACTTGTTTGTTTGTTGTTCAATGTCATATTTCAGGAAATTTCACTTTGCCATGCATACAAAATGTGTGAAGGAAACACCATTCTACTAGCCCAAAACACCTTGCAGAGACAAAACAGATTGACTTTGTGTTGCACTTCAGCCCTGGGAGAACCAGAGCAACAGGAAGCTCCTTACCAACTGACCATACCCAGAATGCATTGCACAAAGGTAGGGCAAACTCTATCCAGCCACCAGCACTTAACCAAGACATGTAGCCTCAGCTGTACTCTCAGCTGTGCTCGGTAAAATTTGCTGAACATTCAATTGCTCCATTTTTAGATTTAACAATTACCAAATTGCTATGTTTTCTTTATCAACATACAAGTGCCAATATACTAAATTCTGCGGCATTCACTTCCACCCTTGAGACTATCGTGTGAAATGTTACACGCTAAAAATGTCTGTGAATAGCTGGGTATAGATCAGTGCTGTATATTGGAACGCCAGGCATGTTTTGTTTACGCCATGGCATTTAGGCCAGACACTAGTGTTTTGTTTACTACACACAAACAAGGCCCACATGTTTATAGCCTAATAGTGTACTGTACTGCGGCTACTGCCCAAGGATGTTAACAAAATAGAGCTCTGGATTTCCCCTGGCTAATTTCGCTTATCAGATGTCTCCAGGAAATGACAGATACCATTTGTAACAACCTGCATGTACATGTAGTGACCAGCAGCTTCCTTGGCCGTGGAATGTTTTCAGTACTCAAGGGTACAGCGTATTTCACTCATATGAAGGCAACAGTAATATCCACACTCACACAAACAGAAAATGTCAAGCGTTACGTGGTCTTGAAAAGGTATTGAAAAAATTTGGTCCATTAAAATGTTGTCAAGTTTAAACTGCAAAAAAAAAATTAAAGGAAAAAATTTAAAAAAATTATGTTTTTCATGTACAAAGTAAATACAGCTTAACAAGGTTGGGAAAACACTGCCTTAGCAAGATATAAATATCAAGAGGGCCAACATACAAGTAGTTTTTAAAATTTGATAGAGTAAAAGGACATATTAATCAATTTATGACATATATAAATATACAAGTACAGATAGATTTGGACATACTTTCCAGCAGCATACACCTCCGCTGTATCAAAATAGTTGATTCCACTCTCATAGGCCAGTGTTAGAATCTCCTCTGCCATCTATAACGCAAAATAAATATTTAATGGGATTTATTTACATATTTTTAAGAAGTTTAATTGATTTTTGTGTGAATTCATTTGGCTTTTGTGGGTATGATTAGTGCATAATATTGTGCCCAAGAGAATTTAACTTATATGACAATGAATCATCCACTCCACACTGTTTCTTGCTTAAATACAGTCGAAATCAGTCCTGTGCAAACCCTGAAAAATTACCCCTGCTACTGCTGGGGCCACATCAGGTGACTCACTCATATACATATACCTGAGGGTCAACAGATGGACTCGACCTGATAAAAAGTACATCAAAGGTGGCTTTAGAAAGCGCACTAAGCCTAGGCCGTGGGCCCTTAAGTAAAAGACATGCTAAGAACTAGGTGTGTCCACCCATCCTTTCCACACCCTGAATTGAACAATTGCATCATCTGGACACCCTGTTTTAATAAACTATAACATGCAGGAGATGGGGTAACTGTAAAAGTTGGACACCCAGCCACTTTAAAACTGAAGTAGAATGACCATTCTGGACACCATACTTTTGAGTGAGTCTGGCTAATCCCCTGTCATGAGCCAATCGGCTTGTTTGTATGATTAAATTTTCACATCATACTCAAGGGTATTTCACTTATATGACGATGAATTGTCCACTTCACAGTGTACATTGCCTTAGTACAGCATAAAACAAGAGGGAACCTCGAAAAAACCACCCCTGTGATTGCCAGAGCCACATCTTGTAACGCACTCATATAGATGTACATGTACCTGATGGTCGACAGACGAACTTGATCACGTGAACAGTAATTTGGAGTAGGATTAGAAACTGCACATGCTAAATACTAAATGTATTTCTGTTATACTTTTACATTACTTCTAAAGAACAGATGATCGAAAGAACAAACTCTGAGACTTCAGAGAACTTTCCTCATGAACTTAAAAGCTTATGAACATGTCTTAAAATAAGAGAATGGATTAAACGTGATTGATAATTTTATTAAAATAAATGTAATACCACAGAATGGTTCTTACCTCATCTGTTATCTGAGCTCCGAAGGTCACCCATGTCCCTATATAATACAAACAATATCGTCAATAAAAGATTGATTGATTATTGGTTGCTTGATTGGTGTTTTACACCATGCTATTAGAGCGGTATTTCACTTACAGGACGGCAGTATATTCAAACAATAATTCACACTAGCACAACCAAGATATGTTATAGTAAAATACGTAATTTCCAAAAATTCTCTGTTACATGTAAGCAAGGGCTTAGGCAGACACCCGTCCACCCGTCCAAATGGACACCCTGAAGTGAACAATTGCCTATTTGGACACCATGTTTAAAAAAACTTTAACATTCAGGAGATAGGAAAACTGTCAAAATTGGGCACCCAGTTATGTGAAATGTGAAGCAAAATGACCATTTTGGACACCCTACTTTTGATTTCTTGCTAACCCCCTGCATGTAAGCTTACTCTTTACTAATGAATGAAGCAGGTTTCTCTGTCTAAAACAAACAGTCTTCTAATGATTCAGATTAAGACTAAGGGAAATAAACTCAAAAATGTAGTGGGCCAAGGTACTGTTGCAGGCAAATATCACAAAATAGTCACGACAGATTGTCCACTTCACCTTGCCTTATTACAGTGGAAAACCAGAAGGAAACCTGGTAAAAACCACCCCAGCGATTGCCATAGTGTTTGACAGCCAGACTCGATCTGGTGAATTGTACATTGAAGCAGCTTCAAGCAGGATTAGCAAGCACACACAATACAAGCCACAAGGGGTTAGGACACCCGTCCACCCATCCAAATGGACATCCTGAAGTGAAGAATTTCCTCATTGGGACACCCTATTTTAGGAAATTTTAACATGCAAGAGATAGGAAAACTGTCAAAATTGGACACCCAGTTACATGAAAAGTGAAGCAAAATGACAATTTTGGACACCCTACTTCAGATTTCTGGCTAAAGCCCCTGCTAAGCCATGGCTGCAGTCTCACACATGCTACAAAGTACAAGGAATTTAGAGGAGGTATAATATAATGAGTTGTAACTTACCTAGGGCAATGTTTGACACTCGCAAACCAGATTTCCCTAAGTTCCTGTGAATGAAAAATAAGATATATATTAATAACATGTAAAGTCAAGCCCATGAACAAATGATACATGTATCTATCAAATTTAGATTAAGTTTGTTTGTTTGTTTGTTTAAAGTCATACTCAGGGGAATTCCCCTTGTATATGGTCACGCAGTTTGTCCTATTCACAGGTACTGTTTCTTTCATAAATACATGGAAAATGAGGAGGAAACGTGAAGGAAGAAAATATGTCTATTTTGTAGTATACCACAGATTCAATAAAGACATCATCAGTTGCCTGTATATATGTAACCATACTGCAAGGAGTTTTGGGGAGATTGGTAAACCAAGCACAAATCTTATCCTATATGACTTCTTTAAGTGGCATTTAGAAGCTGGTAGGTATAGAAGACAGAGACATTGGTATGGATTACAACTTCTATGTTTATTAGCACGCGATGTTTCGGTCATATGCTTGATAACGGTCTTAGGATCTAGATCTAAACTTTGCGTTCTACTGCTAATAAACCTAGAAGTTGTAATCCATACCAATGTCTCTGTGTTTTATCCTATATGCATGTTATGTCATCAAAACGAAGACATGTAGTTTCATGGGTAAACCAAAAACAAGGGTGACAAGGCTCTTTAGCAACAGGGGATTTCCCAAAACTGAATGTCTGCTTTCTATGGAAAATTAATAAAGCCAATTAGATCAGGATAACTGGGTTGGCTTTAACATGAAAACTAGGCTAGCAAACCGGACAATGGATAATAACCCTCTCCCGACTCACTATGCGTATTAATGCATTTTTTGTTAAACGCTAAATCAGACTTAATTTAGACATTTGACCATTTAGATACGATAGCCTGGTTCAGACTTACTTTAATAATATACAATTCAGTTACAAAACCACAACAATTAAAATGCTTTAAGAAGCCATTGTTTCGATATAGGTCCGGGTATTTAGAAAGAAAATGAGTAAATTTTCTCATTTTTTGACGACTACAGAATAATAAGTTTAGGTTGAAAATCAGTGGTGTTTCCCTTTAAGTATACGTAAGCTTGACTGATAATAGACATTTTCTTGGGAACCATTTATGAAAAATTCTTGATTTACCAATAATGAATATTGATTAAAATTATGATTTGACAGTCCTTTGGTGTTACCAAAACATAAATGTGTTTTTTTAAACTTCTGATAAAATTTAATTTACATAAATTTTGAGTATTCATACCAGTACTTGTATTGGGAAATATTGTATATTTTTAGCCAAAATTTTGTTTTTATTGAATTTGAGTAGATATTGTTTGGTCTTCAAAACAACTTCCATCAATTTCTGATACACTTTGGCGAAAGACATTATACAGACCTTGGGGCCAATGTATTTGGATAGAATAAGGCAATCAATCATAATTTATTTGTTTTTCAAAACCCTACCTACCCAAAATAATCCAGGTTAAAAAAAATAAATCTGCAATTTGTTTTTTAATTGCCATTTTTCAGTTAATGCGGACTGATTTTGATGAACTCCAAAAGGGACAATCTCCCAGGGAAAAATGAATGGGATTTTTGTCTTTTATTCATTGAATACAGTACCCATTTATGATTTAATAAGTGAAGTAGCCAACATAGGCCTTAAATGATAATTTAAACCTTTTTTTTTTTTCAGAAATTATGCTCTAAGATAAAATTTCAAACAAAAGCGGCTTTTATGCTATTAGTTAAAAAAATATGAAAATTAATAACAAAAAAATAATAATAATCTCTACCATCCCACTTTTTAATATTATGTCTCAAGGCATTGATGAAGCATAGGACAAGCAGAAAGAACTGAGAGATATTCAGAACTCGCAGCATGATAAATTCATGTATTACTCGCTCTAACATGTGCCAGGGCAAGAAAATCAATCAGATGACCTTGAGAATATTGTCTTGAGTTATTTATGAGACGGCCTAAGTACTGAACTAGAAATCTCTCCACATCCATAAAACACTGGCTTTCTTTATACATGAAGCATGGGTCAAAATGAATATACAGGGGGTGGAAATGTATAAAATATTTTGTCAGACATTTTTCTAATTTTGTCCTGCGTGCCATTTAACACAATGTTAAATTCTGGGGATCTTTCCAGGACAATCTAATTTTTTACTGGAAATGTACTGCAAATGTAATGTAATTTCCACCCCTGATATACATGAAATAAATTAAAGCGATTCAGTCTTTAAATACATGTTATAATGCATTTAATTTAATACTACAAAATTACTTTTGTATAGAAAAAGTAAGCTATGCTTTGGATATGAAAACCAATAGTTTTCTTAAATGATGATGAATGGAAAACGCTTTGTACACTTTAATAAAAAACAACATAAATCATGTACATTTATTATATAAAAAAGTAAGCCTTGAAAATCAATATCTTTTTTTCCATATTGAAAGTTTTTTTTTAAAAAAAGATTCAAATTGTTTCTTAGTTAGTTTGATTAGGGTTTAACATCATAAGCAAGGGTACTTCACTTATATAAGCTTAGCGATGGATTATCCACTTCACACTGTTCTTTGCCTAATTAGGTTGGAAAACTGGGTAGAAACCTACAAAAAATGCACCCCTGCGATTCCCGGAGTCACATTGTGTAACTCACTCTGATATCTGAGGGTAGACAGACGGACTCGATCCTGTGAACGGTACATCAAGCAGGCTTTAGTAAGCGCACTCAGTAACCACTAAGTCACGTCCACAGGCCAGGAAAGACACTGAACAGGTCATATATTTGGATAGAATTAAATCTTGTTGGTTTACGCCGCAAGGCCTAGATTAAGCACAGGACAACCAGAAAGAACTGAGAGATATTCAGAACTTGAAGCATGATAAATTCATGTATTACTCGCTCTAACATGTGCTACAGCCAGAAAATCAATCAGATGACCTTGAGAATAGTGTCTTGAGTTATTTATGAGACAGCCTCGGTATTGAAATAGAAATCTCTCTGCATCCATAAAACATTGGCTTCCTTAACTACATGTAGCATGGGCCAAAGGGAATATACATGAAGTAAATTAAAGAGATTCAGCCTTTTTAAAAGACATGTATTAATGCATTTAATCAGATACTACAACATTACTATTGTATCTATAGAAAAAGTAGGCTATGCTTTGGATATGAAAACCAGAACATGTAGTTTTGTATAACAATGAAGAGAATGTAAAATGATTTGTACACCTTAGTGAAAACCAAACAACATAAATCATGTACTTTTATTATGTAAAATCTTTTTTCTTATATTGAAAGTTTATTTGGAAAAATAAGAGATTCAAAGAAACATCATAATTGCGAGAGACTATTAGCTTATATGAACATTGTAGATAGACAACGCAAGGGCTATGTTTCTCTTAAAAGTAATTAATGTATTCCATTATTCAAGGTTGAGCTATTGATTTGCTATTTATAACTCATAAATTTAAATCAAATAAATTATAAGTGCTGTGCTCAATACAGTAGGTTTGTTTGTTTGTTTGATTGGTGTTTAACGTCTTACTCAAGGGTATTTCACTTATATGACGACGAACACAAATACACGACATCACAAACAAATCTGCTTCCCATTACCCGTTAGCTCTGTGAACACCAGGGCAACAGAACGCAACCTCTTTTCTCGCCTCTTACGATCGACCGAGGAAGCCAAGGGAGTATTCTGCAGGGCCATGGCCAACCCACTCCCTCACGGGATAATTTTATGTTTGGGGTGTGTGGGTTGCGACATTGTGACTGAATGAGGAGCAGTGCCCCATCCAGGTAAGCTAAAAGTATATGACATACATTGTACACCTACAACATTTACTTTGTTCTTTTACAGTTTCTTTTCCATTCTTGTTGTTAGAGGGTTCACTGGCAATTTGATCTGTTTTATTTCACTCAGGTATTTTTACCTGATAATGGGACGAGTTGACCCTGTAGTGACAATATACTCCTTTCCCTCACAATAACACAATAGTGTTAAGAGTTGATCTAGTGACCCAACTCCTTAAAGTATCGTGTTACCTGTATACAGGTGTGACGGGTCAAACATAAACACTACATCTCTACCTGAGAATCATATTGTCATTTTATCTCAACACATAAAAGATGTTTAAAAAAGATAAAACCAGATAGTTGTTAAGAGTTAAAAAAAGAAGTCAAATAGGTATAAAAATAGTTTTTATATTTGAACATATACCTGTTTTAATCTGATTAAAGAATACACTTTCTATAACATATTCAGTCTCATTTAAATTCCGCTTGTCCTATTCTATTTCAGTGAGCCGTATCAGTTGACAATACCTTACTCTACCACTTATTAAATCAATTACATGACAACCATGTCAAGACTTTTGATTTTGTTTGTTTGTTTGTTTTATTGGAATTTAACATGGTACTCAAGCGTATTTCACATATATGATGATGGATTGTCTATTTCACACTGTACAATGTGGAAACCTCATAAAACCACCCTCACGATTGTCGGAGCCACAGCATGGGACTCACTCAAAAAAACTGATGGTTGACAGACAGAGTAGATCCCATTAACGGTACATCAAAGTAGGATTAGTTAGTGCACATGCTAACCACAAAAACATGACCACAAGCCAGCAAAATAGTGAAACAATTATGACACAATATATAACTGGCATGAATTTGTATATTTTCTTCTATATTATTTCCTTGGCCTACAAGTGGGAACATATTTTTCAAAGAGAAATTACATATATACCGGTAATGTAAATGAAAGGTGAAGCAAGACAGTAAAAACAACAAAAAAAATAAGTCATGCGTTAAAAAAGGGGTAAATAGTTCAACATGTGATGTTTGTTATCAGACCTCTATTATCATCTTCTTAATTACCATGGCAACCAATGTATGAAACAAAGTAGTGAAAGATACGAAATGCAGATACATATTATAACCAACAAATAAAACATTAATTCCTGTAGATCACTTTTGTATTCGATGTTCTGCAATCAATCCTTGAGTTTGAATTTATCAAAAAGGAATAAATGGAGTCTATTGAACCCCAAAAAGGTCAAATTTGTCTAATTATGTATGCAATTAAAATTCAACGTGAGCTTTATAGAAATGAAATTGAATTCTGAACATTCCTGTACAAGCTCCTCACGATAACAGAGATTACATGTCTTTTTAGTTTAAATTACACAAGATAGTCAGGCAGGACAGCAATGCCAAACAAACCTAGGACGGAGCTGTGATCTGTTTCGTCAGAAGCCTAAAACCTGTCCTCTAGAATAGAATGACCACAGATTATCACTCGAGTACCCTATAACTTCTATTATTTGGGAAACTCTAATTTTGGGACAGGCCACAGAAATAACAAGTAAGACCACCTGTGGTAAAGCCTATTTCTCTGTCCCAACTCCCAACTGCTAGAAGTTATAAGGTATATCTTTAATTGTTAATGTCACAATAATCATTAATTGACGGGCTGTGCTAGTGTTACATGTATCTTTTCCGGAAAACCTCTAAAATTGCTCTTATAAAATTTTGTGACATAATTTTCCTTTGTCCCTGCTGTGCTGATTTTTTAAATACACAAATGTGCATTTATGAAAATTAAGCAAAATTACTTTATAATACAAACTTTATTGATGATAAAATTGACAAAATTGGTCATAATCAGTATCAAATGCAAATTTAGCAAACACTGCAAACAATTTGGGAAAACTATAAACCCTCTTCCTAAAATAAATTTGCATAAACATGGGAAGAACCTGTTCGGTCCGTTGCCCCTAACAACATAGGTGTGAATTGTACCTATGCACTCTCTACGTATTGGTGTTATTTCACCAAAGAGGGAACCATGACCTGATACTAGAACCACAGTCTGAGATTCTCATTCGCCAGACATTGATGTTTTATTTAGGAAAACAAAATGACCCTAAATTTTCACAACTTTTAAAGAAATCTTTTTTAAATTTTTTTTTCTTTCTTTCTTTTTTTTTTTTTTTGCATTTTAAGAAAATCGATTTAAATTTAACCTGAACTACCCAGGTGTTCTTAAATTGGCTATAGGTCTGATTGAGTGGCAGGGCAAGGCCCTAGGTAGTCAGCTGTACCTGTGAAAGGGTTCACTCAGGTGTTTCACAGAGGAAGGTGTGGGTCAGGTGTTTTAACCTGTTGATTAGGATCCTTGTCAAAGAGACTATGTACCTATAGAAAAACACTCTGAAAATAACAAAGCTGGCCAGTGGTGACGAGTGTGGTTTCCTTCAACCATTGGGCTGGCATGTCATCATATTAGTGAAATACCCTTGAGTACGACGTTAAACCCCAATCAAACAAACAAACAAATAAAAGGTGGCCCACCTGTATGTTTGATTTTTTAGGGGTGACAAGATCTTTATTGATTTTATTTTAAAAAAAGCCTATTTAACTGTATGAATTCTTAACTTTTCATTGAGGATACAATAAAGGTACACAATATTTTAAAATCGAAGAACCATCAAATAGCATCTTTATTAAATTTTAAAATTAAAGGATGCTTGTAAAAATTAAATGACTTTAAATCCCTGTTCACATATTTTAGCGCAAAATGTATTTTTCAAATCAAATGCCAAATCAAGATCATTTAAAGGGAAGCGTGTGTGTATAAATGTTGTTTATATTCACAAATTTAAAAAAAAGCCAAATAAAAACTTAAATGTTTGGAAACTGAAGGACAGGATAAAAGAACTACAAAATATCATAATCAGATAATTATGACCACAAAAAAAACCATAATGTAAAACACCTTTACAACGACAACAATAAAAACGTCCACAAAGCCACACAAAACCATGTATTATAAAATAGATTATCCAGGATAAACAAGACTGTGTTTGATAAAAAAACACACAATGACAAAAATTTATGGCAAGGAAACCCGTTTTTGTGAGCTTTTCACTCATTTTATAGTGACAGGCGTTCATTTTTTTTCATTGACACAAAAGACACATTCTGACAAGCACCCATCCCATAATAATCATCAAAATAAATAGCCACCAAAATAAACAATAAACAGTTTTAAGTGGACTATCTAAAAAGAAGGACTGTACATACATTATTTCACCTGTATAAAACTTAATAAAGTACCAGGTATGGAAGAGCTCTATTCATTAAAACTCATTTAAATTGGTTTGTACTTATATGTTGATAGTAGATAGATAGTATCTTTCTGTAGAATTTTAATTGTAATCTGTGTTATCCTATATGCAAATCTTAAATACCTCAGGTGAATAAAGAGGGTCCATGAGAAAGGTGGGTGACCACAAAAGTGTTACCATTATATGAACACTAATTAATGATTTCACCTTTGGCAGCTTCTGAAACATTTACTAATTACAACAGGTAACTTTGTGAAGTACCTGAACAGCCTTATTCTCATTTCAGCTACAATATTATTGTCAAATGTGCCAAATTAAGAAGCTATATCAAAACATTTCCTGTACTGGAGATAGCTCCCAAAATAAAGGACAACATGTAAACTTTGAAGCAAAAGTCGTTACTTTTTATACCTGGGGATCGGGTCTAATGCATTACTTAGGTAAGTCCCCTCATATGATGGCTTGGCAGCCTAATGGGTCAAGGAAACCACCCTTGTCACTGGCACCACTGACAACAAACAAAGACAAAACAGGACAAATACAGGTGCAATACAAAGACACCACAAACAGATAGGCTTCATGTTGCCCCTTAGGCCTTAGCCCTGATGGCACAGGGGCAGCAGTATCAAAGCTCCACCCCAGCCCTCTGCTGAATCTCACTTTTTTAATGTAGGTTTACAGATAGGCTATTTAACATAAAATTAAAGTGGTAATTTTAATTACAGGCTGCAGAGTGGTCTCTAGGTGGCCCTCATTTTACCGCTGAGGTTTTTGGCTTTGATTCTCGCAGAGGTTTCAACCAGTAAAGTTTCTGAACTAGAACTTATTCAAACTAAAAAATGTTTTCCAGAAATAACAAAAATACCAATAATAATTTTGGTGAATAGTTTTAGGGTCATTAAAATATCGTGACTTTGTCAGGTAGTTTTAATACAAGGATAGTCATACTTTTCTACTAGTATTCAACAGTTTATCTCCAAAGAAGAATTGATTTGCACTGATATATGTAGTTTTATTATTTTATTCAATCTGGACAGAGAAATTGAGTGGCAAATAAAAACTTAAATTCAACACGAAAGCATTTAATAGGTCATGCCATGTTGTGCAGTCAAAATTGTTCAAGATAAACCTGATGAAGTAAGAAGATAAAAACAAATGAGACACACGAGCATACCTATAGAGCATGGCTGAATCTCCTGTTAGTCAAACATACTAAATTCAGATAATTCCCTATGGGTTGAAGGTCATTATTGATAATAAATTTCCCCAGCGAGGTCAAGAGACAACTTCAACTGTATATGAGAGGGTTAGGTACACTTTAATCTTCTTGCTTTAATTTTTTTTCCATATACTGTTTTACATTATTATCATCCATATAGTTGTTTCTTTGTTTGATTGGGGTTTAACGCCGTGCTCCATGGTGCTTCACTAATATGACTTAAATTCCACTTCATACTGTTCCTTGTTTACATACGGATCAAAACTGAGACTAAACCTTGTCAAAATCACCCCCGCAATTGTCAGAGCCACATCATGTGACTTATTCATATACCTGATGATCGATAGACGGACTTGAATGCGTGGATGGTACATTCAAGTGTGATAAGTAATCAGACATGTTTACCACTTACTATAAAAACAAATAATCTCTGCGATTGAAGAGAAAAAAATGGTGTATATGAGGCCATGGTGTATGTAATGGTTTTGTTGGATTTCTGTCAAGAGATTCGGGTTTTTGATGCAGTGACGCATTAAAACTAAAAGGAAACCACTTTTTAAGTTATTAATCTGTTGTTGTCATTTGTGGTAATGAATAAAGCTAAATGTGTTAAATAATAACAAACAATTATGAATTAATAGTTATGCCAATTAAGATTTTTTGGCCAAAGGTTGTTATGCAATGATTTCTTCCCCATACGCATATGTCATCAAGGTTCTTACCATCAAACTATTGCACAGGACCAGCAAAATGTACATGTAAATGTAAACAAAAAGATTGCGTAAAATTAGACCTGTTTGTTTGTTTGATTGACTGAGGTTCAATGGTTAATTTACTCATATGATTGTGTGCCAGAAAGAAACCACGTGACCCTGGATGCCACTGGCAAAAATCCAAGACATGACAGGACAAGTAAAGGACAATCACAGGACATGATACAAAGGCATGACAAGCAGATCAGCTCTGTGTTACCCCAGAGCTCTTAAATGCTTTAAATATCAAAATTGAATTGAATAATTTAGCGCCAAAAAAATATTATCCAAATCAAGGGTATATAGTAGCAAGAATATTGAGTTACTCTCAACTAATTTCATGGATTGATCATGAATGGAATATCTTTGGAGTAGTATTGTATGCAAGCCTTCTCAGAGGAAGACAAAAAAACTTTAGATAAAAGTAGAATTGTTTCAAGCTTTAAATAGAATTTTTAATATACATATGTGAAAAATTGAGAAAATTATCATAACAGCTTTGGCCAAGAAGGGCTAAATGTCCTTAAGAAAGGTGATCTTAAAGGTCAAGGCTGCTGGCCAATCGTGTGATTGTAATGTGTAAAGTGCGAGACTAAAAAGGCTTTCCACTAATCACAAGGCTTGACTTTCTTCACTGCGAACCACAGCTGTTATTGACTAACACCAGCACGTCATGTGACATTGTCCACACCAGGCCAATACGGGTCAATATTAGCACAGGCTCCTTAACCAGAAGTAAAATTCAGGTGCAAAGAAAACAAGAAATACAGATGTGGAGTAAGGAGAAAAAGGAAAAAATGCACTAGGCTGAACAACAGAAAATGAAGACCAAATTGTACTGTGCACTTTTTGTGGGGTAAAGGTAAAAATGGTAAAAAAAAAAACTATGCATGAATTTATAAACAATAATAATGCTACAAGTATAAAACTGTCTATACAAACATCAACACAAAATATTAATGTTAAAACGACAGCCCCCTTCCCCCTCCCCAATTTATTGGAATTTATTGTTGCACTGTATAAATATAATTAAAAAACCTTTTAACACCTCTCAGTTTGTTTGTTTGTTTGTTTGATTGGGGTTTAACGTCAGACTCAAGGGTATTTCACTTATATGACGACGTGCCAGCCCATGAGCCCAATGGGTAAAGGAAACCACCCTCAGATCGGCTCCCTGTTCCCCTTAAGCTCTGAGAGCAACAGGGCAGCATGAAGCTCCCTCCAACCACACGCAAGGGCATCTCAGTGACTAACATATCTAAATAGGTCACAAATTGTCATGGATGATGGGTAATCTACAGGTATGCACACATAAATGTATGTTAAACACTACTACAAAATGTACATTATAATGAGTAATATGATAATTTACAGTCACTGATAAGAAGGGGATTAACTGAATAAAGCATGACGGCTATTTCCTGTGGGTGGGTGGGAGGGAGGTGACACAAGGCACACTTTAAAGGAGAAATGGGTGAAGGGGGGTGGGGGGAGATTTTGCAAGAAGAATAATCTTGTTATACTTCAATAGCCCTTCAAATGACAACCCAAATGATTTCAGTTTAAAGTATATATGTGTCATTGGTTGTACAGGAAACAGAACTGTTTTTATCTGACAGCAGTGAGATATGTACATTCCACAATCTTCTTGCTTTAAAAAAAAGTTTGCAAACAGGGTCTTCCAACTAGTTAGATTAAATCTTTAGATTTTTAAAAAAGGTTACAAAAATATTTGATCAATTATGATTTGAATCCCCTCCCCAAAGCATTACGTAACATAACACCACTTAGACCTATAATCAGTGCCTGACACCCTCATAATGTGAGGCAGATGAAGAACACATGAATGATGTCTAAAAAATACATTTATGACTTCACAGGTATGTGCAGTATATAAATAATATAAAGAGATAGTTACGCAAATGTCTGACAAATCTATCAATAATCATATCACATAATCAATTATAATTCTTATTTTATGCATGCAAGAGCATGAATATTGATGTGAAATGGACTCAGTTATTTTGAATATGTGAATATATTACTTATACACGAATGATATTAATTCTAAACCTGTCGCAAATGAATAATATCAATTCATCAATTTTACTTGTTTATTGCAACACAGGTATTATACATGTATCTATTTCAGCTTAACAGTTTGCAGACTTATTTCTGTTGGTTTGGCGTTTTACGTCGTCGTACTTAATGAGAATAGATTTGATTCCTGTCAGGGCATTACCTCGGGTAGCACTCACACATATTAACCTCTCTGCTCTTGCCATCACTCATTGACTGTCTATTACATAATTATACAATTTCTGGATAACCACTTCTTGTTTTGTGATAGAACACAACTGTTCAATACATATGGTTTTTACATGTCAAAACTTTGTTTCATGTTTATTTTTAAGGTTTTAAAAAGTCCTGTAAAACCAAACATCATTATAAAAACAACAGGACAGGTGTTAAAATACTTACATGAACTTCGTTAAGAGATTCGTAATATTCCCCATTGGTATCTTGTCCTGGGTAAATCAACAGGAAATCATCGCCCATCTCCTTCTCCAATAAACAACTCATTGTGAGTTTTCTAATAATCACTAATCCAGGTATGAATGAATTCAATAATACAGGTGTTACATAATAATCCAGGTATAATTGAGCCCTTATTTATAGGTCCTCACGCTAGTCAATGTGAGGTATGGTGTGGAATTCCAGTCATCAATGCCAGTATTTTTAATCCAGGTGTTTTCATCCACAAAACATATCAATATGAACACAGGCTAAATATCAATAGACTCATGACTTCTGTCAGAAAAATTTCACAAATCATACAACAGTTGTGATAGAATTAAAGTAAAACTGGTGTAAATTAGGCTACATTTTAGCTTTAAACTAATGATCATTATCTAAATCTCAACGGTAACTACATTCTCAAAATCTAGCTACATTCCCGAAAGGGTACTTCATTCTCAAACAGAAATCATTTTGTTGATACACATATACTGTAGTCCATTTAAATGTTGTGACAACAAGAATGCTGCCAATGTCTAGGGAAGGGGTAGATGTTATGTGGTTTTAACAACTACAACACAACAATTAATCATAGGTTAGAATGATGGCCTTAATAAGGCTGAATTACAGAACAGGTAGTACTTGTACTCCCTTGGTATGAGGTATATTCCTTTATAACTACAACTGTCCTTTACAGGTAGACGATCCTTAGCTTACAACTACGGATATTAATCCTAGGTCAGAATAATGTAGGTAAAACACTGATGATGAGAATCCTATCAAAATTACACATATACTGTTCAATACACTTTTCACATCAACAGGTATATGGCTTATCCTTATAGTATAAATCACAGGTGAGAAAGGTAAGGATATACATGTAGGTAAGTTGATATAAGTTGTATCATAGTCCAGCATGTATTTACACACTCCTTATAGCTGTCCCTTACATACAGGGTTTATGGTCATTCACTAGGTTATAGTCTAACATGTGTCGCAGAGCACACCTGTTGTACTCAAACATATATGATATAGATCAGGTAGGTTAACGAGACATGCACTGTTAAATGAAAGCATCCAGTTTAACCAGCTCCTTCAGTTATAAGTTACCTGGGTGGCTGTGAATAGCTGAATCAGATACAGGTAGAAATTCCTCTTAGTCAGATACTGACTGTGAGCTGATAAATAGAAGACTAGTTCTCTACAACAATCACTTATAACAGAGAGAGTTTGCTGTTAGTTATGAAGCCCATTTAGCAGCCAGGATCAAGTGTGTAGCCCAGCTTGACACCAATTACCAGATGAAGGTGAAGAGAAAGCTATGTGAACTATTTTCAGTATCCGAGTATCATAGGTGATACATTTATATAAGCTGACAATCTAACATCCCGTATGAATCACCACAGAAGTCATTGAGAAAGCACAGCTATATTATACCTGAGAGTCGGCCTACAAATCTTTATAATATATAGGTACACACAATAAATAAATCGTATGAAGGTGATTTGTAAGTTCAGGAGTCTGTTATTTTCAGTCTTTATATCCCATCAAGGTACTCACAGGGTCTAGTGGGATAATAACGCCTCGATAAAAATTATACACAATATTCGGACTGTCGTCAACAAGATCCTCTCCTGATAATTTCTGATCATTTAGTAACTCAACACATAATATTTCATTCTGATTTCTTAGATATTTTTTCTAAAAGTGAAAAAATAATAATTTATAACTTCAGCACTGTGTCTCGTGAATAAAAATTTCTCCAGGTGAAAATACTTCATGATTTACGTTAGTACAGGTAAATGAAATTCCACACTAATTCCATCCAGGTAAGAACTCATATTAACATACATGTTCAAGTAAGAACAACTCTCTGTTAAGGTATATTCAACTCAGTCTGGACAAGTCATATCAGATATCACAACACAAGGATTAATTGTAATATTCCAGGTAAATCTTAATCCAGTAATCCTTTAATCTACGTATTGGTGATTATAACAAAAACCTTGATCTCTCTATGTACCTCTTTTTAACCAGCAAGCAAACTATTAAAAGCAGTCCACTGTCTGGTTATATCACCTGTAACTGGTCAGGTGTAAATAAAGGATGATAGAATGAGCAAATGAACTGCACCTCTTAGTCACTATTATCATAACAGGACATGTACAGCATAACGTACACTGTATACATGTATGTATTGCCTAAGGCTGTCCCTACTTGCCCACAACTAAACAGTTTAATATTAAAGTGTTCTTTAATAGAGATGTATCTAAATCCGTATACAAGGCAAAAACATCATAACCTTGACACTTAATGCATCAACTTAAAATGCAAAGGTTTTCCAAAAACAGCAGTTAACACAAATTTAAGTGACATATGTGTACAGCTATGTCTGTTAGTCGCTCAAAACTGTTCACATCTCAGCTGCAGTAATGCAGGTGTAACTGGGACACAGCTCATTATAACTGACAGAAAAGTGCACCAGTCCTGGGGCATGCATATGTAAACTGTAACAGGTAAGTTAAAAATGTCAAAGACAATCAGATAGAGCCTCTGACGCCATCGTCATGATGTGGCTACCTGTGGGAATGCTGATCTGTTACACACCTATTGGACAATAACACAGGTAATAAGTTTGTTAAACGATGACATCACCAGCGCACCTGTACATTGTAAACATCCGTCAACACAGGGAATATTATCCGGACATACCTGTGCACAGGTACGCACAGATACACCTCCTAAAGTATGAATGCCCACTTGCCTCATATAAACTCTATAACTGTAACATACAGTATTTTGATATACTGAGTGTTGTTGTGGTTTGCCGACAGGCAATCAGAGGACAGGTAAGGCTCCCAGCACACCTGTTAACGGTCTTTCTCTTACTACAACACGACTCTCAGCGTCTGTCTACTGAGCTGCCCTATTTCTACATGACAGCTCCTCAACTCAGCAGATAAAATAGAAACTCCTGACAGAGGCTCTGTGTACTTTTCTCTTCTGGATTTTTTAAAGACAGTTCAGCTCATCCTTGTGTTGAGGTCGTCATGCCGACAGTCGCTTAACCAACTCACGGATATGACAAGCAAATATTTAATCGCGACCTTTTTAACACAGCCCAGCAGAGATATCTCAAGGAATGAGCAGAGCCTTCACAGGTGACTGTCAGCTGAACTTGAAGATATTTTCTTATAAAGGAAAAAGTTTTTTAAAAAATAGACAATCTGGTGACATAAAGAGACGATGCTGTCAGACATAAAATATACAAAAGTTTGTTTGATTGATGTTTGTTGTTTAACATCATAGAGTTTTCGAACTCAAGCGTATTTCATTTATATCACTTAGAATTAATCTGTATCTACATGTATCATTGTCTTTTTATTCATAAAAAATGACTCCCTATCATCAGTAACCTTCTATTTTACACCTACAGAGGTTGAAAAACTGCCTTTGTTTGTTTGTTTAATAAGGGGTTAAACATGGAGCTTAACAATTCACAATGTTCCTTGCCTAATTACAGTGGAAAACCTAAAAGGAAACCTTATAAGGTTCACAGCCTGTGCTTATTAATCCTACTTCAATGTACTTTTCTTAGGGTCGACAGGTGGACTCGATCCTGTTTGTTTGTTTGCTTGATTGGTGTTTACCGTCGTACTCAAGGATATTTCACTTATATGACGACGGACAAATATACAGAACATCACAAACCGATCTACTTCGGGTTACCCTTTAGCTCTGCGAACACCAGGGTAACAGAAAGCAAACCCTTTTCTCGCCTCTTACAATCGACTGAGGAAGCCGAGGGAGTATTCTGCAGGGCCATGGCCCACCCGATCCCTCACGGGGCGACTCGATCCTGAGAAAAGTACATTGAAATAGGATTATTAAGCGCACTCGCTAACCATTAAGCCACGGCTGCGGGCAGTAGCACATTTAAAGGGCTCCAGTGCCCATGCTGCAGTCAGGCATGTATAAATATTGCTTGTTTGATCGGGTAAAAGATTATTTCACTTATATCATGGCATGCTAGCTGAATGGGTGAAGGAAATAACCCTTGATCTCAATGGCAATTAAATGTCAACAAACAAAGAGAAGATAGGGCAAATACCACACAATCCCAGGATGTAATACAAAGGCATCACAGATCGGCTTCATGTTGCCCCTTAGTTCTAAGGACACCAGACTGGGGGCAACATGAAGCAACCTCCCAACTACCCATGTGTCATTTAGAGATATGAAAAGCATTTTTACTTCAACTTCAAACAGGTGTCTATATCGTGAGCCGGAACAGAGGTGGCCTGGCTGTCCAAGGTGTCAGGTTTGAACCCTGGTGGAAACCTAAACGCTTTTCCACATTTTGTAACAATGCATATTTATTCTGTATTCACCAGTCATGACATTCACTGAATAATAGTGGGGTGTATCTACTCTATACTCAGGAAAAGGGATCAATTTTTTTCTAAAATAGTTTTTCATAAATTTTTCTGATTTCATTTCCATATTAAAAGAATATGAAAAATTTTGCAGGTTTTCTGATTTGTTAAATAATTAATTATACCAAATATATCTAGTAAAGTGTACCTTGTACAACTATAGTGAGTGTTACTTACATGTATATATATAACACACTAACAGGTAAATCTTACAGACAGTACAGTACTTTCAGGTAACTCTTAGATATAAACATATTCACATTATATTCATGTAGGCTAAATCAGGCAATAAATTCTTGTTATCTATGTAATAGATATGTGTGGCCTTCATAGATTATATTGTAACCTTAACAAGCAATAGCCTTGATAGGTCGGGTTAATAAAGACATGATATTAAATACAGGTGAATAGATCTCGTAATATTTTAATGTCATGACAGTTTAATGGAGACTGAATACATCAGTGGATTTAGTTCATTCTTACATTTGATTTTGCAAATTAGATTATTTCTTTAAATATTTCCATTGTCATATGTCACAAACATTTAATTGATTCATGGAATCCTCAAAATGGAAGATTTCAACAAAACCTGTAAATATAATACAGCAAAACACAGGTCTATTAATGTAAAAGGCACATCCATGTTATCTGTTTTGATGTAGGAGATAAATGAACCGAGATTTTAACAGATTTGGAAAGTTACAAGGCTATGAAATACATATATGTTCCTATTAATTTATACATTTACCCTTCTAAATGTATCAGTTATTCTTACGTATTCGTTATTAATTTATTCCTTCGTGTTAATATATACTGTATACATATTAAGCAAAATAACAAGTTTCAGAAACTTCAATACTGTTATGAATCAGCTTTAGGCAATTTTAGTTGAAAAATGATTACAAATATCTACATTTTGGAAGTAACCTTACTTTAACAGGTATGTTTTAAAGTGAACTACATTATCTGTATCAACTATCAAGGTAAATGTATCTGACAATTACAGGTAAAAACCAGGGTAATAATCGTGTATATAACTAAGTAGGGCTAACAATAGACAGTTTGTGTGGTTTTCCTCAGGAATCTCATCACTTGTAACAGAGTAAATCCAATCGCTCATATCCTGTCCATGGCAGGACAAAAATAACTTTACTGTTAAAAACACTTCTCCTCAATGATATGGTCAGACAGTCACAACAATAGTGAGTGCCAGAGCTATGGAAGAGATCACATATATAAATAAACAAGCTTAACATTACTGTTTTGTCCTGATAGGTTGTTATAGTTTGACTCATATTAAGATCTCTGTGACAGAGATTGATTGATTGATTGATTGATTGATTGATTGACTGAAATTCACTTAATGGTAAGTGTAATAATGCTGTGCTCAAGTTATTTACCTTAATGACAGCAAACAGGTAGTTTGATTAGTTTTCAGTTGCCAAATGTGTAGTTTCATTAAGACTTTTCCAAGTTTCACACACATGGTTATTCATGGCAAAACAATGCCTTCCACACTGAAACCCTGTGCTGTTGGGAAAACGGACAGAACAGGGTTTCCCCATGGTTATGCAAACTTATTTTAAGAGGACCGATTTAATGGTTTCCCAAATTTTTTGCAGTCTTCGTCTAAATTTGCATTTTGCCACTGATTTTGACAAATTTTGCCATTCAATTATCCATGAAGATTGTATTTTACAGCAATTTAGCTTTATTTTTCACAAAGACACATTTTTGTATTAAAAAATTCAACAAACCAGGGGAAATTACAAATGTTATGTTATCTCACAAAATTTTTGAGAACAGATTTTAAGGTTCTGCCCGAAAACTTACAGCACAGGCCTGCACTGTACATCCGGGTGATTGCAGATGTGCCAGGGCTTTATAAAATGAGGCTTTAGTGCTATTTTTTGGCTTTATCTTGGGTTTATTGCAGGGGCTTAGCCAGAAATCAAAAGTATGGTGTCCAAAACGGTCATTTTGCTTCACTTTTTAAGGAACTGGGTGTCCAATTTTTACAGTTTTCCATTTTCAAGTTAAATTTTTTTAAACATGGTGTCCATTGAGGTAACTGTGCAATTCAGGTTGTCTAAAGGACATATGGACACCCCTCTGCTCATGCCCTTGCTTGCTTGATTGGTTGGTGTTTTATGCTGTGCTTGAAAACCGGTAGGAAATCTCGTAAAAACCACCCCCGCGATTGCCGGAGCCTCAACATGTGACTCGCTCAAATACCTGATGGTCTACATCATATAAGTGAAAAAACCTTAAGTATATGTACTTCGTTTTAACCTCAACCAAAGAAACAAACTATCTGTGATGAGCTGGCCAGCTTTAGTGTGGAAGGTATACTATGTAATCATGCAGAAGTTGTCAACACACATCTAGAATGGAAACACATGCCCGACAATTACTGTTGTGCAAATCTTTTCTCTTGATACATCTTTGTTACCTGCTTCAAGATAGTTTTGGTGAAGGGCTTTTATCGGTACTCCGTTCTACCAAATCTTAATATTACAGAGTAATGGTGAATACTCCAAAATGGTCATCTTTTTTTATCATATTATTAATCAAGCTAGCCACTTTCAAACAGTTTTATGTTGACATGAATAATAATAACAATTTTAAACGAGTCAACTTGAAGTTTTCACATTTTTAAGGGATTGTCCACTTACTCTTTACAAGTATGTACCTGTACTAAGTATAAAAAATATAATCTTTTCTTCAAAAATCTGGTTGAAGTTGTTATTAAAGCCTGTCAGTGTCTTTTGTACCTCCAGCCAATGCTCACACACCCCTATTGACATTTAGTAGGACAGGGGAACAATTCATGCTTACAGGCTTCACCATTACATTCTCTCTTCACCCAATTAAACTGAAAATGTCTTTGAACTCCCACAAGCCTTTGATATTTCTATTTTGAGCAGAGACCCTATGACTATTTTGATGGTTTATCTGTCAAACGTCAGAATATTAAGCCAAGAAAAAATATTCTGTAGAAGTTATAATGTTTAAATGTGCTGATATACTTGAAAGTTTCTGTAAAGAATTTATATTATGTATTACGAGTGGCAAGAAAAATCAAACGTAGAAGATTTAGCTTAGAGAAAATATTCTGTACAATTTATAAAATTTAAATGTGTTGATATATTTGACTGTTTCTGTACTGCTCATTGACATTTATAAGATTATTAAGCTCTAACTATAATCTAATTATTCATGGAAAATTAAAGTCCTATCCTCACAGCATCAAGAAAATTTATTACATATGTTTTGGTTGATATCGTATAAACAGACATTACCTCAGTGCTATACTAATGGGAGTCTCGGGAAGTTGGCAAGAGAGGTAATTTTATCTTTGCAAAGCGGTCCTCTGGCGTCAGAACGTTCATGATGGTGGAGCTTTTACATGACGTCAAACACATTTTTGCATTGTGACGCTAGTAAAAAGTCCGTGAATCTCGACTGTTTTGACGTCAGAGGACCGCATTCAATGCCCCTTTTTGGAACATAACGAGACTCCCATTGGGTTTAATGGGCCATTTTAGTTTCATTCGTTCCTGCTTGACTTACGGGTACCGCCCTCAAACTCCGTTGCTATACATGTAGATTTTGTATACCAATCTTTCTCAAATGCATTTTGTTTTGCTTGGCTTTTGGAGGCATCTTTTTAACTTTCCATTTTTAATAGAAGAAGAAAGAATGTAGGGGCTATCCGAAAATGGAGTGAATTCATAAAATCACATGACGTGACTTTTAAGCCAACATAGTGAATTAAGTTTATAATAAGTACACAGAGCATGAAAGACAAGAAGTGAGAGACCCAGGGCTAAGGAGATTCCCATCATCCTCCAAGCCATATACATTTATTGACTTCATTGCCTTACTTTTTTTCCATAGATTATTCACACACTGTATATATAAAAGATAAATATGAGATTTCAAAAGAGTAGATAGTTTTTTGGTCATACAATAGTGACACATGGTAAATCCCCAGCCTACTATATTTACACAACCATAGGATTTAAGATAATCTATTTTCTGGTAGTATACTAGGACATAGCATCCCACGGTGGTCACAATGTCTGGACATGTCATACAGATAAACACAAAGATTAACTCTAAACTACCTGCCAGGCAGGAGATTTCTACATAACTCTATCAGCAGGAATTGTGAGAATCTTTTGTAAAGGCTGAACTTCTATAGAAAGAAAAAAAAGAATCCTAAATATTTGAGAAAAACTGTTTACCAAAATAATAGAAAATCTGTGCACATTTCACCAAGAATGTTTGTTTACAAAATAAAACAATCTTGTACAGAACATTATTGAATTTTGTTTAAAAGTATCTTTTCACAGTATGTCAAGGATGTGGTTCAAGTATGGACAAACTACATGTATTAACAAAGTTTTTCATGGTCAATGAGATAACTTTGTTTGATTTTTTCAAGAATGTTTCTGAAATGAAGTCCCAAGAACAAAGAGAAATTAGGTTATTTTAGGCCGGTGGTCCTTCTTTTCAGCAAAGAAACAAAAGTTAGTCTGTTTGTTTGTTTGCCTGGGGCACCATTTGACGTTTTACCGTAAAGGTATTTTGCTAATATAACCAATTGTCCATCTTTAATATTTATATACTGAGAAAAATGGAGAGAAAACCTTGTAAAAAAGATTCCCCCAAAGTCATTTCATAAGACTTCCTGATATACCACAGAGCTTCACTGGAACAGGAAAACTGAATCTGTCAGAGGTACACTGAAGGAGCTGAAGGATCGTGGCTCAACCGTGGCCACAGGCCCAAGAACGAATTGTAATCGGAAAATGTTACAATTATGACTGAACACGCTGAATCCTGTTTCATTAGCAATTCTCTGGCTTCTGAACTTTACTTTAAAATAGGAAGAGCTTTGAGGCAGTATATCTGACTGCAAAGTACACACAGCATCTACCATGAAAACACTGCCAAAAGCTTGAAGGTGCTGTATGTTATATATTTGACTATATTATTTATGAGAAATGGCTTTTTTTCTCTCAATAAAATGATGTCATTTTTGCATCTACCATTTGAACTAATGGCTGTCACTACTGAAATGTACATGAAGGGGTAGAATGCACCCATAATTTTGAATTTGTTGCATATGAAAGAATGTTGGGTGCACAGTATTTATTGAAAATATTGCCTGTATCAATCATGCAAACGAATGAGTTAATCTACAAGTAATTGATTACCAAATATTATTATCTAAAATAAATGAAATGGAACAGAAATGTGTGCCTTATGATGAACTTCCTTCCTGTTAAAATGTCAGACAATCAATTGAAACTCAATCATAACTTTGATTACTCAAAGGGTAGTGAATAAGTGATCGCACAAACATCTAGTTTCCAGGAATTTAGCTAAGAGTTCGGATTTTGATTGATTGATTAATTGATTGATTGATTGGTGTTTTACGCCATGCTTCAGGGTATTTCACTAATATGACCACGGTGTATTTCAACAATAATTGACACTAACACAACCAAGATGTAAAGCGTTTCCATAATGTTGGAAAATTAATTTTCTAAGTAATCTGGGTATAATCTTCCTTCACTTATATAAGTGATATTTCACTGCCATTAAATAACACTTTCTGTTTTTCCCTTGTTCTGCATCAAAGCCCTATGTTTCTATTATGACATTACAAATGAACATACCCACATTCCACCATGCAGCACAAAGGCTACATGTACATCAGTTGTCTTGACGTTTCAAATAATGTCCTTCTTTTGCATGTCACATTTTAAATAGCGGCATTCTGTTCCAATTTTGCCAAATTTGAAATTGTCATAGAAAATTTAATAAAAAAGCTCTGCTTTACGATTGTTTTTACAAAAAAATACATATTTAAAAGAATATTACAGAGCGCCGTAGGCATGTGAATTCCATAGTATTGCTCTCCTGGATGGTTGACAGGATAACCCACTCAATGCTTCATGTCTCCCTGGTTTATATATTTCCCTTCACAATCCTCTTTATCTACATGAATTGAAGCCCTCGGATCAATAATCCAATTTGAAGCAAATATTCTCCGTAGCTATGATCTATCACCAGATTGTATATAGGCCTACCGATTACCAGGCCTCAGCTGTTGGGGAGAACAGACAGAATGGGATCTCCCCATGGTTAAATATTCAAACTTAATTTAGGAGGACCGATTTATAAGTTTCTCAAATTATTTGTAGTCCTCGTCTAAATTTGAAATTTGCTGCTGATTTTGACCAATTCTGTCATTGGTAATCGATGAAGGTTGAATTTTTCACAAAGGCACACATTTATGTATTGAAAACATCAACAAAACGAAGAAAAATGAAAAGTTAGGTTATCTCACCAAATTTTAGAGGACTGATTTTTTTATGCTATGCTGGAAAAGATTACAGCACAGGATTGATTACCCACATCTTCACATGATTGTCACATGTAGTTCCCTGGAATACCAAAGCAACACATTCACAGCCAGTGAAGAATATGTGTGGTAAATATGTCAAAACGTTTCAGTTGCAAGATTTTACAATTTGGTTGTACAATCCCCTTGATGAGTTAATTAGAAGCCACATCAAATTGAAGATTGTTTGTTTGTTTGTTTGATTGATTGGGGTTAAAGTCATACTGAAGGGTATTTCACTTATATGACGACCCGCCAGACCAATGGGTGAAGGAAACCACCCCACTGGCAATAAACAAAGACAAGGCGGAACAAATACTATCTAGAGAATAACAATTTGCTTCCTGTTCCCCTTTTAGCTCTGAGAGCACCAGGGCAACATGACGCTCCCTCAAACCACCCGCACAAATTGAAGAGAATAACCAGCGACTTTGAAAGATAGTTCGTTTAACATCCCTTACTAATAGACCATCAAAATGAAGTGTATAAAATATGCCAGCAAGGCATCATTTAGGACGAACATTTTCAGAAATATATATCAATGAATTATGTTTAAAATATATACACATGTACAACTTGCCACGACAAGAAAAATGACATAAATGGCCATTTCACCACATACAAAAACTAAACAGTCAGTTTAACTGTTTTTCAGACTGTGAAGTATTGAGACTTAGAAAAACCTACCACAAGACAAAAAGAGTTGTTAATAATAAGCTAGTACTACTCTGTATTCAGGGCCTGATCCAGGGTAAAAGTTTGGGCACCCATCATGTTACGATCAATCTGAAGCGCAGCTTCAGCCGAGG
>JARFOD010145017.1:0-11308 GCA_031763545.1 Mopalia muscosa | reverse complement strand
CCCCCCCCCCCCCCCCCCCCCCCCCCCCCCCCCCCCCCCCCCCCCCCCCCCCCCCCCCACAATGAATATATCTTATAGTAACATGGTTGTATATCTATAAGTGGCCAGTCTTCTGGTAGGGACTTCCTTCTCAAGTGCTTCTTATAACCACACTACAGTGGATACAGCTTTTAAGTACTATTACAGCCACAATGGCTACCCTGCCAACCACTGTCTAAGCTAGGATGGGAAATCTGCCTGACAGAAACCCCTATTCTAAGAAACTGTAAATTTAAATTTTCCTGTCTTTACCATGATAAAATTCAGAACTTCTACAAGTCATTTGAACCATTTTGAAAAATCTGCACATCTCAAATGAGGGGTGGACGGGTCTCTAGCTAAGACTATGTATCATCAGATAAAAGAACAAAAGATACAGTTTAAGAGTTTAGAGGAAAAAATATTTATTATCATTAAGCCGAAATATCGACTTTATTGATTTGGGGTCCCAACGCCTCAAGTACTTGTATGAGTACATTTTGATGTTAAGAGATACATACAGTATACATAAGTATAAACAAACTTATGCTGGGAGTTTGTAGTAGTTTACAGTAGCTAGAATTACAAGCGGTGTTTAAATTGTTTAAGTTTTCCATTTAAGGACCTCTGAGTTAGGACAAATCGTGATCAAATGTCAGGTTACTTCTATAAATAGCACTGAACCAAATTTAATCTGCACAGTTGACAAAAAAAAAAAAAAAAAACAGCTTACTATTCTGCAATATATTTGATTGTAATGTGATAAATGTGTATATGTTTATCCAGTATGACAAGATACTCTTAATTATTTTCAGCTGAAATCTACATATAACACGGATACATCATCTTAACATGCTGATTCTCTCCTCACTGTGTATACTTGTGTATTCCTCAACAAGTACACATGCATCTAAAGAGGAAAAATAAGCTTATATGTTTTTCTCTTGTTATTTTTAGAACAGACTTTTGGATGACAACCAATTTTACATTTTAGGGATTTCTTTACTTTCCTAACTATTTACAACAGAGTAAAAACTTCAAATAACATGGTTTTCTTGGTGCAATAATAAGTATGTACAGATGAAGTACTGTTCCTTCCTGTATACTGACACTCTGGCTTAGGGTAGTTTGTTTGAAGAGTAGCAATGCTGTCTTTACTCAGCACTGGAGGAAAATTAACTTTGGAACATTATGGAAACACTTCACATCTGGATTGTGCTAGTGTCAATTATTGTTGGAATACACTGCCATATTATAAGTGAAATACCCTTAAGCGTGAGGAAAAACACTAATCAATCAGTCAATCCTGTATACCGTATAAGGTGATATACACCCATCATAAAATTGATCCAGAAATGACAGGTCAAAGGTTAACCTTGCTCTGGTGCTCAGTGTCCCCTTTTTCTTTGTAGTTTGTCACACTGAAATATCCCACTTTCTTTTGTTCCATTTGGTGACAAGGTCTGTGTTTATTCAAGGTACCTTAAAAGGGATATATCCTTAACGTTGTGCACTAAAATTGTTATAACCCAATAAAACAAAATATAGTCCCAAGTGAATGGAAGAGAGTTTCTTGTTGCCCTGGTGCTGGCAGAGCTAAGGGGCAACATGCAGTGGATTTGTTTGTGATGTCAGTCTTTGATTTTGTCCTTTGTTTGTCCTTTGTACTGTCTTTGTTTTTGGCCAGTGGTGTCAAGGGTTATTTCTTTCACCCATATGGGCCTGCATGTCATCATGTGAGTGAAATAACCTTCAGTATGTCAGGAAACCCTGTTTAAACAAACCAACAATGACCGTACAATCACTGATGAGAGGAAAACGTTAACATTGTATTAATTAGAATTATGGATTTTGCTCTGATTTATATTAAAGACTATTGTGTTAATGTCACCTCTATATTATTGATCAACACCTGTTAATTATCATCCAATTAGTGTCTTTGTATATGGGTTTTTGTTTGATACTGAACAGCTATTGGTGTAACCTTAGTTTCACTTCTGTAAACATACATGTACATGTAAATATAATTGTTAATCTCCATAATCTGTGCAGTGATCAATATATCTATATGTATACAGCCACTGTAAAGCACACAGTTAAACACTAATTAAATGTAAATTATTCAATAGGCCTCACAATGTCAGTTTCATTGGATCTATTGATATACTTTTGTTTGGTGAATTTTTAATATAAATAAAAAGTTACTTTATAAATACATTAACTTATATAACACATTGTTTTAAAATTTGATAGAAATCTTATATTAGCGGATCATTTATTAATCTTGCTGCAAAACATGTTCTTCTGGTTTCCTCAAATGTTTCGAAAAAATTAAGGCCTAGTGAGCCTTTCAATGGTTCTATATAAAAATTAAAATATGCAGTTAGCATAAATATGAGAAAAAAAAATCCCAAAAAGAGAAATTTTTTATTTGAAATTTTTAAGTATGGTTGATTATTGTTTATTGATTGAAATACATTGCTACAGTGCAATATAATATTGTTCCATTTATTTTGAGTTAGTTATTAAACACATAACAATTTTATACACCAAACAATCAATTACCTGTAGATCATTAATGTCATATTTACCTGTTGATAGAGAGAGGCCTGTAGGTGGGTGTATCATGAATGGAACTCCTACTTCTTATGATAGGTATATTATTATCCGTTTCATTCTTCTCGCCCTCAGTCGTGTGTAAGTCCTCATTGTTGCTCTTTTTACGACAACAGCACTGAAATATCGACACGGTGACACATGTGACCAGGAGCACGACAAAGGTGCTACTTACGATCAATATCATCGTGCTTACTTGTCCCTGGGGAGTCTCTTGAAGATTTGATGTTAGAGCTGCAGCTTTTTGTATCCCTTCTGATCTTTCCCCTGCTTTAGATTCATATGTAAAAACGGCTAGTGATTTGCTCTCAGGTTGCCTGAGCTCTCCAACAGAAGGAGGGGAAGTTGGGCGATGAATCACTGCCGGATTATTAGAGCTTTGATGGAAGTCTAAGGGTATGGGATGTAAAGGTGGTTTTCTGCGTAACGTCTGTGAGGGTGTTGAACTAAGCCTATCCAGAGTACCGGTTAGGCCTTTGCCTTTTATTGTTCGCCTCCGCTCCTCAATTTTTGGAGAAAGCTGCAAATTTACAACATGAGCTCTCCTCTGACTAAACACTTGGTTACTTTCTCCAGCAGTCTTCAAATCTTTGCCCTCAAGCACACGGACATAACCTACACTTTCATTTAAAGCATTCTGACTGCTCTTGAAAATGTCAGAAAATTCCCGCTGTAAAGAATTCCTGCTTTGCTTAGATCCTAATTTAGCCAGTGCTTTGTCTGACATAGCACGATCGTGTAGATACTTTAGGTTTGTTAATGGGTGTCTTACAGGGAATAGACACACAGACTGCCATAAAATACACGACCACAGAATTTGCATAATTACGTTTTCACTATTTGAAGCCATAATTGCTAATATCACAATTTCATTGGTTAATATCAATTCACTTTAAACTGTAGATCTGGGTAAAGTTTGACACATTGATTTAATCCTGTATGTTTGCGATGGGTATGAAACTTAACACAAACGTGTAGAGAATTCGCAAAATTCCATATTGGTATAGGATGAATTGTTATATGACAGATTAAAGGTACAGGTGGTACAAGATTTGCTGTTGTTGATCATCACACTCACAGTGACTGTAGTCACACTAGATGTTAATCCTACTATTACACTCCTTGATGGTGTGGCTGAAAAGCAATAATTACACTATCAAATAATCCAATAGCACTGTGGGATTCATTAAATACTCCTGTCAGTTGTGTTTTCTCCTTCAGTCATTCACTGGCTCTGACATTCAATGAAACTGACATTCAGTCACCGATTACAATGGTGATGATTTCTGGGTGAATTAAATCTAACACTGAGGGAAATGACCTTTTCATTGAAATGAACACTATAAAGCCACTGTACATTTCATCCAGGTAGATTTCACGGATATATCATAACATAAACCGCCTTTAAGCTCAGTACATGTGAGATGTCAAATTCTTAACGTTGTTGATTTCCCCAGCTGTGTATTAGAATCTAGCATGTACATCTGTGTTATGAATGGCCAGCTGTGTGTGATAGGCGGAAACATACAAACTGTACATGTACGTTCAGTCCAGGGTTTAGCCTGTCAGAGCCAAGGCTGGATTCCTGTGCCAAGCCTAGGAAATCTTGCTCTCTTTCATGTCGTTTTCCTGTCTATCAAACTCCAATCAGCGCTTCCTGTGTGTTACATGTACATATCAGAATGTATGTTCTCTTGTGAGCTGCTCTTAAGCTAATTGGCTTAGCTCAAGTGTGATTTTCACTTACATCTATATCCTTCTAAAAAATATACACTATAATATAACTAGATTTTTTTCAAATTGAAGACCACATGTTGGTAAAGAGGCTGTGAAGCTTGATTAAAGAGATTTGTTTTTCCTTTTGATAAATCTGACTTGACTATTTCATAAAGGGTAAAATGTCTATTTCATAAAGTGGAAGACATCTATTTCACAAAGGCGAAAACAATTGTCAAGTATGTCTTACATTAATCTGATATCCACACAATGAGTGATCAGCTTTGCACAGCTCTGATATATACACCTGGATGCAGTCATTTAATGAAATGAGGAAATTGAAAGTACTTAACCATAAAATACACAACACTTACTTCTTCTTTAATGGGAGTGTAAATCTTCCATTTGTATATCTCTAAGATGACTTAATTTAATTTTATGTAAAGACAATTTCACCAACTTCATAAAAAATATATAAATATTTCCGGATGTAATATACCTTTGCGTATAATATAATGAAGACCTATGCACAGCTACACTGTACATTCGCGTAATATTTTCACAATTGTGAAAGTCCACTGACTTATTATCTCACATATGTCACCTTTTGGGCTGTAACATACATGTAAAAATGAAATACTTGTTCCGGATCCTCCTATGTCCCATTCAAATAATCAGTGTTTTTATGTCCTTTACATAATGGTATTCAACATTTCCATCCAAGTCACAGGTATATCCAATGAAATGAAGATGATGTGTCCTTTTAGACATTCCTGTAATCCACTCTGGTTAAACTGTCCTTTTATGTTTCACTTTAAGACTGTTACACATATGTGTATGTTGTATGGTCATGGCATGATAGCCATTGATACCCTTCTACCAGCACTTGGTCCTTGTACATGTAAGTTAATCCTGACTCCTTAAAAAGGGTGCTGTGTTCTTGCTCACCCAACCTCTCCCCTGGATTGAGGACTCTTGTCAGGGGGAATGGTGATATATAGTCTTATCTCCCTGCTGCCAGATGTCCTGTATGCCCAAACATACATCTACTCCTAACACATCCTGCGTTCATAATGTCTCAAGGTCTCAGCATCTGTGAAAGAAAAAAAAGGGAATGATAAATATATAAACAAACTGTCTTTTTATAAATAAATCAGACCAGAGATTTCAATGCTAACTGATGTGAAGTTCCTATCTGCCTTCCAGATGATGGACACGTTATAGACTACACATGATCTTACACCAGTATGTTGAAACAAGCACCAGATTATTTAGTAATGTAAGTTTCACTCAGAAGTCCTGAACACAACCTCTTGGATCTCAATTAATCCTGACAGTTATGTCCAAGGGCTTAGGCAGACGGGTGTCCACGTGTCCTTGGCTTTAGTTTAGACACCCTGAATTAAACATTTGCCTCATTTGGACACCCTGTTTAAAGCTACTTTAAAATGTAAGAAACCCAGTTACTTAAAAAATGAAATAAAATATCCATGTTTGACACCATACTTGTTGATTTCTGACTAAACCCCTGATTATGACAGTTTTTTTTTCCTCAAATCAACAGATTTACATAGTCTGCCTTGTGTAGAGAATGTATGAACGTCTTCAGCCTGAGTGGCTCAGACGATAGTTTTTTAGTTATTCTCTGGTGGGCAAAAACAAATGTCTGAGGTCTGTCCATAAGGCTTTTTGCGGAGAAATATATAGATCACTGAAAGTCACAAATAAAATGTACCAGTAAACTTATTGGTAATAAAAATGCTACCTTGACAGTTTCCTTTTATAACATATTCGTCACAAACCACTCCCATTTGCGATAATTTTATCGACGATGCAGCGCATAAAGTACAATATAGGACTATACACTGTCTATCATATTTTTGAAACACAGCTCGATCACAGCTAGAAAATAAATTTGTTATTTCATGCATATTTAGAGTCAAACATTTGTGAAAAATGTGAAACAAAGATTAAATATCAATAATTTAACCAAACACATGTTTGATAGACTTTGTAATTCGTATAAACATGATAAGTGTCCAGAGAAAAAATATGATCTAACTAAATTTGCATGCAGTCAACCTTTGACCCTTTGCAAGGACCAGTCACAAATCTGCTTTCGCCACCCACAAAACTGTGGGTGCTTAGTCTTGACACATTTCAATAGGAGATGATCCCTGACATTGTTTTTCAGATCAGGCATTATCAAAAACAAAACCTCATGGCCACTCTGACTAGGTGTCTGACTGTTAGACAGTCATATATTAAAATTCTCATGAGTAAGCAATAAACTCCAATCGAACAAACAGAACAAGCCGAGAAAATTATGGGTAAAAAAAATTATATCTTTTATGATAAATATTTACATGAACGAAAATATCAGTATAATATCATTAAATCATCTATAATTATATGTATATAGTTGTGCACCCTTTACAATTATCTCTATATAATTACTCTTTGCTATCTGCTAATGGGTGTATTCTTCTATATTTGTAAATGACAAATGTAAATTTCCTCAATTAAAAGTTGGTCATTAGTCTGTTAATCTACATTATATTAAATTCACAGGGTGCCGGACAATAAAATGTACATGTACTTATTTATAGTTTGACTAGGTTTAAATATTTCCACATTGTTTGTGCAGCAGCCTTCACTGAGAAACCTTTTAAAAGATTCAATAGATACTAAATGTAAATTACCACGTATATAACACATACATGATGATCATGGGATTGTCCTGCATAACAATTTAATTATATAAATGACCCACAATGTATGTTACAGTATGTACATATATAAATGGCCCACATTATATGTCCATAAATTGCCCCCCCCCCCCCCAACAATCAATGTATGTCAGCCAACTGCTATGGCTGTGTGCTTTCGAAAGCCTACTTCCATGTACTGTTCACGGGATTAAGTCAATCTGTCAACACTCGGGTATATGAGTTAGTCACAAGATGTGTTTCCGGCAATCGCAGAGGTGTTTTTTAGGAGGTTTCCTTATGTTTCTTTTACTGTAATAGACACTAATACGGCAAGGAGCACTGTGGAGTGGACAATCAGTTGCCATGTAAGTGAAATACCCTTGAGTCAACATTAAACACCAATGGCCCACAATGTATGTCTATAAATGTATGTATTTAAATGGCCCACAATGTATGTAAATAGCCCACATGTTTCAGTACAAGCATACCTGTTTTTCTCTGGCCTCATCGGAAGCAAAATTTCCCCGACCATAATGTACCTTCTACTGAAGTTAAATACACATCCATCGAATCATATCCTGGTTACACTTAGCGCTATCAAAGTACAGTGTACCTATTAACTTCTGTTTGTAACACTAAGAAGGTGGATTTAATCATGACTTGAATATAGGTTTCATGGATCTCATCTTCTTTATTATTGTTCTTCACTGATCAAGTTGATATCCATAAAACTGGTGTTCTGGTTATCAGAATATTTAAGGTTTTCTATTTGTCTTGTGAAATCAACTTCAGTGCTTAAGGACTCTACCGATAGTCAGGAGTAAAAAATGCGACCCTTATCTTTTTGTGGCTTTTGCGGTTATTTCCAAAGGAATTATATTAACATCATATATATTTAGAAAGCAGAGGATTTCAAGATTCTAAATATAATGTCATATTATGATTTGTTTTAATTTTATAATGACAAAAATAAAGAAAAACATCAAATATTTTTTTAAAACAGACCCTTGTTTGTAACTTTTATTATTCTTAGATGGTTTGAGATTTTTTCTCCAAACTCGCATGTCTGTGTAGACCGGTATTTGAAACAAAAAAATCAAGTTAGTTTTTGAACAATTTATAAAAAATATATGTAAAAAATAAAAATCAGCCCGTAAAAAATATTTGCTAAATATCTTCAAAACGAAAATATAAAAAAACTGCATGATGCTTTTTTAGATAATGGCTTCAAGAATGTCTGTGCCAAATTTGAAACACTTAGTGCAAATAGTGTACGAGAAATAAAAGATTTCAATCGTAAAAATCAAGAAAAATGAAAGCTGCGAAAACAGCCTAAACGTATGTAAGTGATTGAACTCTGGTTTGTTTCAAGATTACAATGTCTTTAAATGGCAGTTTTAACTCCAAAATCCTACAGACTTCGGCATCACAGATTACGTTCGCACCTTTGTTAATGACTAACAGTATGAGTCCTATTGGGGGCATGAATAGTCCATATAAATGTGTGTTCCACCACCCATAAACATTTGTTCCCCACGTCTACTGTTCGGCTCAAATACACGTCCCCAACGATCATGTAACTGATCTGTGGATCTTTCGCTAATTGGTTTGTGGTAATAGTCAGCAGGTAATCAGTCGAGCTGAGATAATCTTGTTAATCCCTTTCGCTCTTCGATATGCATAACCTTGGAAGCACACATTTTACAATTTAAATCGAAAAAATTGTTCTAAAATACTACATTTTTTGGTCAAACTTTTTGCATTATGAAGATTATGAAAAGAAGATTTCAGAAAGGCAAAAAAAAAAAAATCAAATTTTTACCCCCGACTAGCGGTAGAGTCCTTAATGAGCCTACTGCCATTATCTAGAAGGTTTTAAGAAAGTTAAGATATGAACACAAATTTTGAATGTTTTTTTTTCTTTCTGATGATTGATTCATGTAACATATATTTATTTTTAAGATTTCCTGTTGGAAACTGTTTGCATAAGTTTGTCAAAAAGGGGGTTTTAAGCATGATGATTATCAAATTCAAGTTTTATATAGCGTTTCATTGTAAAGAACATTGATTATGTAATTTTGAACAGTTTTGAAGTTAGCATTCATAATAACCCAAACTAATGCCTTTTGAGGATATGATGGGATGACATTAAGTGATTTATTTAGACGGCAAACATGTACTTGTAGATATGTTTATTCCAGGAAGTGCAGTAATTAAAATAATTGGTCAGTCCGGCATGTAAGATATGACATGAATTTTAGTGTCAGGTTTTGCTTTAGGTTTAGGTTTAGTTTAGGGTTAGGTTTATTGTTGCCCTTTAGAGTTAGTACAGGTTTAGGGTTAGTTTCAGTATTAACCCTAGCCAGAACTAAAAGGTCCTATATATCTTACATGACAGATAGGCTAACTAATTTTGTCTATAATTATTGTCTCTCTTGTTTAAAATATTTGTTTTGACGTTTTGTCTTCCTACTGAGTTAGTATTACCTGTTGTTGTTTTCAGCTGCTACTTTTTGTTGAAATCTGTTTAAAATAGGGCTATCTCTTTGATGTGCCTTGACCTTCTGTTGTAGAGTGTTAGTGTGTTTAGTAACCTTCTTAGAGCTGAAGAATCACTCAGAACTAACTAGTAGTACAAATGCCGGTAATACTATAGCCATGTACTCTTTGTGAGTCTACATTATTCTCATCAATTGCTAAGCAGTTAATTGGTGGACTAAATAGCCAGATCAATTTACTTCTCTCTGATAAATGTACATCCGCATTCCTAATGACAAAATGTACTAAACAATTAGGTCAGCTGAGAAGGATTATTGAGTTTCTCCAGTCCATTATCAAGTAACCATTGTGGCTGTATGTTCCAATTACAGTCAGACTGCCTTTACTTAGCACTTAAGGATCATTAATATAACTCATCACTGAAGGAAAAAATGTTGAGGAGGGGGAGGGGGGGGGGAGAGGCTATGATTGTTTAAATTATTTTCAAAAAATCTCAGTATTGCAAACATAACATGTGATTGTGTAATATAACTTAAATGTATTTCTTTATTTAATCATGTTCAACAATATTCCTTTCTACATTGACTACAGTTTTGGATCAGTCTTTGATACTACTTAACCCATAAAACAAAACCAACAGGGCTCTGTGGGAGACCATTTCAATTCTGTAGTGCATTGTTTAGTACCATATATACATGTAAATTTGTAGTTTTGTCATACACTATGCATTGTATTCATAGAAATACTGAAATACTGCGTATGAATTTGACTGTAGATTGTGCATTAGATATTAAGATTCAATTGTAAAAGTGATATAGCTCGATTAGAAAATTAGAGAGCATAATTGAACACAAGAAATGATGCTGGTTTTACCTATATGTATTTTATTGCAGCCCGGAGTTTCACTTTAAAGATTATGAGATATATAATTCAAAGCCATATGTGTAAATTATTAATGGTATGTTGTCATTAAATAAAAACAACCTGTGACAGACTCGCACATGGTTTGTATTTAAAGACCAAACACAATTTAATTATGCAATGAGATAGCAGACTCAGACAGGTTTAAACAAGTCTAGTCAATTATCCTATGTAAATATACAGCTGGAGGTGTTGAAATGGACAGATAAGAAATAGACATTAGTAATGATGTGAATTGACAGGTCACTGTGACATTGTCCGGTTACTGTGGTTTGTTGTCACACTCTGTATTCTAATGGCACCCTGTAATGAAATAACATGCAACTTGACCTTGTCTTAAACAATTACATTCCTAAATGCTAAAAAGATAGGTTACATATGTTCTCAACTATATTTTACTGTGGTAAACATAACATATGGTTTCAATACTTATATATGTATATATGCCTTCTGTATACCTTACCTATGTTGATGATACCAATGCCAAAAAGAGCTAGTCCCAATGCACAGGAATGGCCAGTGTATAATTATGGTGATTGGGTATTGATAACTTTTTAAACAAATAACAGGGTGGATATGTCATATTAATTACCATATGACAGGGAAAAGGGAAAGAAGTGTTGAGGTAATTGAATATTAAAATTATTTAAATTCAGACATGCCCGTATACATATCTGTTGCCTTGTAGAAAAGTATTGTTCACCTATAATAAAGCCACACTCCTTAGAGTTTGTGATAAATAAGATTATTGGCCCGCGGCCGTGGCTTAGTGGTAGCGAGTGCGCTTCCTGAGCTGAACATGCTTCGATTTACCGTTCACGGGTTCG
>JARFOD010145006.1:0-12853 GCA_031763545.1 Mopalia muscosa | reverse complement strand
GTGTGGATGCATCGTGATTCTCATGATTTCCAAACTATTGCACATGTAAGTGAAATAAAATATTTGAGTGGAACATTTTGGAGTTTGCTGTATGTATACAATTTGTTATTCAAAGGCATCACTCTACAGTGAGGGTTTACGAGGTTTCCTCTCAGTTTTCCACCGTAATAAGGCTGTGTACAGTGTGAAATGGACAATCCGTCGTCATATAAGTGAAATACCCTTGAGAACGACATTAAACACCAATCAAACAAACTAACAAACCTGGCTAGACTGGGGATCGTGGGACACAGAGCTGGAGTAAAGATCATTTAATAGTCATGTTTGAGGGCTATTATAGATGAAGATTAAACAAGTGTATTTATTTATCAACTGTTTGTCAACAGGCCAAACATCTACAACTGTAGATGATGAGAAACAGAACAACAGAAGACTTAGGAAATCTAAAGAGGAGTTTATGAAGACAATGGGAGAGCTGAATCTCCCTTACCCTAAGCAAATAGGTATAGTAAAGTTCACATTCCTCACGATAACTCAAATAAAAGCAAGCTGCACGAAACCAAATCTATTTAGCACTCAAGTATTATGTTGTTTCATATGTTAATCTGACGAAATTCTAGGATGGCTGAAAAAGACATCCCAAAAAAAGAACAAAGACATATTTAAAAGAAAGAATCATGCTTTCTTCAGGGATTTCTGCTATTTCTAGCCTTGTGTTAGGTGTTTTATCTGAATACCTATTTATAATAGATGGGCAGGGTGTATAGTTTTGATCAAACTTTGCTGCTTCCATCAATTTGATGAAATAAGCATTCCAATCCGGGTTACTCCTGTCTGTCTACATTATAGGGTCCATATGTCTGGCTATCAAAGAAATACAAATGAGATTTGATTTCACCTATTTAAACTTTGACAATAATAACTTTCTTCATTTCTTGCTTTTCAGATCGTGCGCTTCCAGCCAATTTGGTATGTGGAATATTCGATGAACCTTCTTCTACAAACTGAACTTCCCCACAAGCTTAAAGCATTCCTATTGTTAAATGCTAAACAAAGTAGATACATACATTGTACATAGTCATGGCTTGAGTTTATCCATAACTGACTTACACTATTTATTTTGTACGCAAATCATGTAAACACTTTTAGTCTGTTTGTTCAACATATTGAGGTGAATTGTTCTTTGAGAGGTACTTTATCATGACATGATTGTGTATATCACAGCACATATCATGAGTGGATCATTGCTGCTCCCAGAGCACGAGGCAACATAAGGCAGATCTCTTTGTAAACCAGCATTCAAATCCTAGTAAAAGAAATTATTTTTATGAATATACATGTACATGGTTTTGTGAGTGATTCTAAAAATTGCTTACATTTGTCTTTTATATTCAACCTTTAACATGTATCAAGTAGTTAAGAAGTTTCCAAGTCCAATATTAAACCAGCATGAGTACACACAAATAATCGATTTTAACTTCACTGGGGAACTTGTGTGTGTCCTGGCATGTTAGAACGATATGGTAATGTGATGGATGATTTAAAAAGGCTGGCCTGCGGCTGTGGCTCAGTGGTAGCGAGTGCACTTCCCAAACAGAACCTGCTTTGATTTACTGTTCAAGGGATCGAGTCCACCTGTCAACCATCAGGTATATGAGCAAGTCACATGTTGTGGGTCACAGCAATCGCAGGGGTGGTTTTTACGAGGTTTCTGCCCGGTTTTCCACCGTAATAAGACGGTGTGAAGTGGACAATCCGTTGTAATATAAGTGAAATACCCTTGAGAACGACGTTAAACACCAATCAAACAAACAAAGTTTTGTGGAGAAATACAAGCCAATATGACAAAGGTTTATAGGGGAATCACAGCCAATATTAAAAGTTTTGTGGAGAAATCCCAGCCAAAATTAAAAGTTTTGTAGAGAAATCACAGCCAATGTTACAAATTTATAGAGGAAATCCAACCAATGTAAATTTAAGGGAGAAATTTTTTGTGATTTACTGTATTGCAAGCATTCTCTAATAAATCATGGTGACAACTTTATGTGACTAACTCATGGTTGACCGAATCAGATAGTACAGTAGTAGGAGTCTACTTTTTGGCCAAATTCAAGTTGAATTTAATGTTACATCTGATGTTATCAACTAGCCAAACAATATCGAAATGAATGGACTACAGTCTTATCAAATGAATAGTTTTTGATGTACTATTTAATTCTCAATCAATCAATCAATCTTCTCAAATATTGACCTCCATTTTGTTCCATTCCTTGTATGAAATGGAAAAAAAACTTAAGCACAGTCCACAATCAAATAAGTAATCCCCTCTGATACAATGTTAATAATTTTTAACAAAACTTAATAGTTGAAGGCCTTTCTTTCTTCATTTTTTTTAGAATCTACAAATTTATCTTGACGTCCTTTGGTCCCTTGAGACCAGGGGCAATGATTATCCTGCAGACCATTTTAGTCTTATCTGGTTTATAAGGATGTACCAACCCTTTCCTCTTTTTACGTGTAATACCCCACGTAGCGCTCATCTGTCACTGACACCCCCATTGTAGAGCCTCACTTAGTGAGCTCATGGTATTGTATATAGCCCCTGGAAGAGGTCCTCTTTAAAATACACAGAAAAAGTATTTAAATTAGCTTGACCTATTTCTAAAAAAAACATTATTTTGACACCCCTTTGAATAAGCAAATGAAATGTGCGGTGAACATTGACCCCTTTAATGTATATAAAGTCAATTATGGTGGACCAAGTCATTAGTATAAGCGGGGGTGGTGTTGTCATACTAAAGGGTTCCCCTGCCTTTCTCTCATACACTGTATTCAGTTAACTGTGAACCTGCGAATAAAGCACAGCTCATTCAGAGAAAGTGATTTAAAATATGGCTACAAGATATTTAATGCGTGCTCTCCATAGCAGTTATCAATGCGAACTATCACCAAAAGATTTAGAGCATCTGCGAAAAAAGGCAAATGAAGCGCACAAACCTCATAAATTTTTGCCAAAATTTAAGAAGAAGGATGCACTTCCCATGCGAATGTCAGAAATTAAGGAATCCCAGCGACAAAGATCCACTTCTTTGGGAAATATCAGGATTTCACCAAATGTAGGTTTTAATCTCTCTTTTTTTTCTTCAGTTTTGGTGTTTTCAGAATTTACTTTTATAAAAAAGACAACTTTCCATTTTATATATCTCTTTATGATTAGTCTGACCACGAATCATTTGTGATTTTCTATTCCAGCCGATAGTTCATTTTTATTACTGATATCTTTTTTGTTATATATTTTGTTTGTTTTTTGTATTCCAAGTTATGCAGAAATGAATTTGTCACATCCAAAATTGAAATTTTTATCAATTTTCTCAGCCCTCTGGCTATTAAAAGGCAGTTTGTTTGAAGAGTAGCAATGCTGTCTTTACTTAGCACTGGAGGAAAATAAACTTTCCAACATTATGCTATCACGTGACATCTTGGTTATGCTAGTGTAAATCATTGTTGGAATACACAGCTATATACCCTTAAGCACGGTGTAAAACATACACCCTAGCCAAAAGTACAAACTTTTATTGGGAGATTCTAGCCAATACTATAAAGTTTTATTGAAAAATCTTAGTTAATATTATAAAGTTTTGTAAAAAAATACCAGCCGATATTACAAAGTTTATTGAGAAATCCTAGACAATATTACAAAATTTTGTAAAGAAATCTTAGCCCAATATAAAAGGTTTGTAGAGAAATCCAAGCTAATATTACAAAGTTTTGTAGAGAAATCCAAGCCCATATTACAAGGTTTTATTGAGAAATCCTAGCCAATATTACAAAATGTTTTTTAAACAATAAGAACCTAAATTCTCTTGGGAATTGTCCACTTCACAATTCCATCACAACAAAGGTTATAGACTTTATACTTGAAATTCCTTAAATCCTCGATGTTTGCGTACAACAAAACCTAGCTGTTCTAATGTGATTATTTTATCTTTTGTCTTTCAATACCAATATAGACTTGAGTTATTAAAGCAAAAAGTGCTGAAATGTAGTTTGAATTATAATTTAACTTCAGCCACGAATCTCTACATGAGGTACAACATGTATGAAGAAAATCCCATGTCATGTTTGTATTCTCTAACAATTCTTTAACAATTTAAACACACAAGTTAAGACCCAAGTGTTATTTCTACCTTTGTAATGCAAATTTGTGGTTAGTCATGCATGAAGCTGTTTTTACTCTGTTTAGTTTATATGTATAGCTCTATTGTGGTTTGCAGTATATAGACATTTTTTATACTTCTCAACATTGAACATACATCGTTACCTAGATTAACACACATCTCTTGTCGTCTGTCTTTTCTATAGGTTTTCATAACATGTTAAACAGCTTAAGACCGAAGACATCACTAACATCTTATGAATTATTTAAGCTGAGAAACACAGCATGAATTTAGTTAAACAAGCTATTTTGCTTTCCGTTTGTTACTTTGTCTTACTTCGTGACTCAAGTCTAAAGGCATTTCATTTTTTCTGTCCTATTATATTAACTTGTTATCCATGTTTATTTGTATCTGTCACGGATCTTGCTTATATAATTTTCTGTTCAGTTTAAACTTTAACGTGTAGGAAAGCATCATTTTGACATTTTGGCCATTTTCCTTAGGAATATTCAGTTCAATTTGACTACATTACTATGTATTTTTTAATTTTTTTTTTTTTTTTTTAATTTTAATTTTCTGTTTAGTTGAACCTTTTCCTTGTAGGAAAACTATATTTTAGTTGAATTAATTTACTTTCCTATCACAGGGGTAGAGAATGTTTGCTACCTAGCCTCCAGCTAACAAACCTTCGATTTTAGTGGAAGGCCGGGTGGCTGTGGTCTAGGTGTCCGGCATTTACTTCTGGCGATTCGGTGCCTTACTCTGAGGGTTGTTGGTTTGATTCCCATGTGGGTTTAAAGTTCAACCTGCAAAATTTTCTGAGCTAGAATCTGTTCAAACCAAGAAAATGTTATCCCAAAATACTGAAAATGCTGTTCTATTTTAGATGTTTACATATAAGCAGGTTTGGCTGTCTAGACACATGTTTGTAGTGTCAGCATATTATGGAAATGACCTCCAGTATCCAAGAGTAGGTGCTAGGTGGTTAAGGGGGAGATACCTGTTGCCCCGGTGCTCTAAGAGTGAAGGAGCAACAAGAATCCATTCTGTCTTGTTATCTATTTCACTCTGGGATTGGCCTGTGAGGGAACGGGTGGGCCATGGCCCTGCAGAATACTCCCTCGGCTTCCTCGGTCGGTCGTAAGAGGTGAGAAAAGAGGCTGCTTTCTGTTGCCCTGGTGTTTGCAGAGCTAAAGGGTAACAAGAAGCAGATCTGTGATGTTCTGTATTTTTGTCCGTCGTCATATAAGTGAAATACCCTTGAGTATGACGTTAAACATCAAACAAACAAACAAACACTCTGGGATTATCTTGTATTGTCTATGTTTGTTGCCAGTGGTGTTGAGGGGGGTTTTTTTTTCACCCATTGAACACATGCCGTCATATGAGTAATTATTGTAAATAAAGTACAACGGTTACCATAATCAAATAAGCCAACATCGCCGGTCTTACATTAAATAACCAGGAAAACAATACACAGATCAATATTCACCAATATCTATGTATTTCAGAATATTTTTCAAAAAATTATTTTTTAGTTTTATAGTTTTTTTTTTTAAATATGATTTTTTTTTTTAGTAGGATGTATGAAAGCTTGTCTTTTTTTTAAAATCTATTAAACAACCAGGTTAGCAATAAACAGACCATTTCTTAATCAATTTATACGCATTTCAAAATACTATATCAATTAAATTTTATTATTTTATTTTATTTATTTTATTATTATTTTTTTTTAGAGTTTACGACAAATAGTCCTTTTTCATGTTTCTCATTAACTCATGTAGCAGCCTTGATGTCTAATCAACCAGAACATGGCTTTGAAATTTTCTACAGAACAAGATTATTCTCTAGATAAATAATGAGCAACCCTTACTCTTGAGCACATTGTAATGTGGATAATTTGTCTAGTAAACCTGGATACATTGAGTGGAGAACGAAACAGAAATATATATTTTACTATACATACACATAGAGTGGCAGGAGCTGTATAAGGGGCTGTATTATAAGGGCCATCAAATTAAACACAAAATCAACTTATGCTTAATACTAGTCAATGTATCCCTTATTTACTCTAAATAATCAATACTTCCTCTGAATGATTCGATTTCAATCAGACGTTTATCAGGTTTTCATTACTTCAAAGGAATGTTTGATCAGAATTTTATTCAATTTTGGAATTATTTCTTTTAATGATGGGTATTCTTGATACACTATTTTAATGGCAAGGAACAACAATATCGTAAAATAACTTGTCTATGTTTAGTGTTCTGGTTGATTTTCATCTTGTGAGTAGTTGGATGGGAGCTCTCTTGGGCCAGTGGATTATGGCCCAGTAATCCTGCTTCGTTGTATCTCACACAGGAGTGAGTTACATGATTTTTCAGACAGCCACATTTTTTACAAGGTGTTCTCTCAGTTTTGTACAGAATATAAGCAAGGCATAGTGGGAAAAGGACAATTCGGCTGTCATTATATAAGTGAAATATCCTTGAACGACTCAAACCCCAATTGAAAAAAACAAAAACATCAAGCATAAGGCTGGCATGTTATGAAAACAAAAAAAAACAAAAATGAAATTACACTGGAGTAAGACATAAATCCCCAATTAACCAAACAAACAATAATCACTGAAGCTGAAAGTCTTATCACAGCCTGTCAGTATTATTCACTCCAAATTCCCGGTTTCAAAAACGGAAACGCTGACTTCCTGGCTTAAAGATGTATCCTTTTACACTATAGGTAACAATGATTGATTACTCTTATACTATAGGATACCATCCAATCCTATATGTATTTCTGAAGGGTTTTTCTGGTTGCAGCATAACATGGGAGAATTAAGACACCCAGTCGATCCTTTTAGCTTTTACAGGAGACATGATATATTTTTGTTGAAAAAAAAAAATATTTTAATGTAGAATTGTTATTTTGAAATATGATCATTTCAGTTGATATGAATCCTTTTCAATTTTTCTTGAAACTATCTTTGAGCCTAGATATTGTAAACGTGCCTCCATCAAGGTTTATGCCGAATTATGTGCCACCACTTTCAACACTAACCTACCCCAAAGCTTAAATATGTTTAATTATATTTTGTCATGATAATATTGTATACAAAATGCACAGTCAATTGAACAATTCGCCGTACCCTGTGGCAATGCACATATTTAAATATCAATATAAGATTCACGCAGGATATATTAAAATAGCATTTATATATAAATATCCCCCCTAGAGAGAGGTTTATAGCCTTTACGTGGATAAACAATTTGTTGTTGTTTTGCCGTGAGCCTCTGTGGCTCAGTTGATTGGACGCTGGCTCTGTTAGCCAGCATCTTGAGTTCGAGTCCCAGTGAAGGATAGCAAAATTTTGCTTTCTTTTCTTTAAAAGCCAGACATCTGAGCAAATGTTTGTCTACAATACAAATATATTTTTAATGTCACAATAGTATTATGGGGACAAATCAAAGCTGAATTAGCCCGCGGCTGTGGCTTAGTAATAGCCTGTGCGCTTACTAAATTGAACCTGCTTCAGATGTACCTACTGTCGACCATCAGCTATATGAGCGAGCCACATGTGGTGGCACTGGCAATCACAGGGGTGGTTTGTACGAGGTTTCCTCTCCGTTTTCCACCTTAATATGGCTAGTTTCAGTGTAATGTGGATAATCCGTCCAAGTGACCATCAACTCCTTATATGAGGGAAAATTAAAGCCCCACACAAACCAAGATGCCTAAATCTAAATAGATTAAATACAGTATACATTTTTGTGAGATCAATGAATTCATTCAACGCTGCAAAAAAAAATTTAATTGAACTTTGTTAAAACTAAGAAAGTTTTATCCCAAAATACCTTCTAGATATAACTTCTAGCAGTTGGGACAGAGAAATAGGCTTTACCACAAGAGGTCTTACATTTTATTTCTGTGGACTGCCCCAAAATTAGAACAACAATACATTTAATTACAGATGTTATAGAGAAATATTTAATAAATTTTTAAACAGGTCTGAGCCTGCACTATTTTCTGAACTAGAATCACTTCAATCTAAGATCGTCATATCCTGTCCCAAATTAACAAAGAATGACGTCTTACTAATTTATTAGAGTATTCAAAGAATATATAATTATGGATGCATGTAGTTCCGTTAATTTTTGTACTTGTTAAAGCATGTGGGAAACTGGGAATCCCGGGATGGTGTGTTTACGCTCGAAAGCTCGTCATAGGTTGTCCTGTTACAGTTATGCTGAATGGGTTTTGTATTTATCTATTTATATATATATCCCGGTCATAATATTGTATTTAATTGTATAGGCCTCTGTGACTCAGCTTGGCAAATAAAGGATCTACCTTTTTCATAGGTTAATGCGATGTAGGGAAGAGGCTCTCTTGGGTGTCGGCACAGTTTTAAAAAAATATCTATTTTATTGAATTTATGGAATTATTTAAATGATAGAAGTTAAATATTGGCCCCTCAAAATGAATAAAAAGTCAGATTTAGGGGGAAAATATTAAACTACAAATAAACTAAAAATTAAACTACAACTACAAATATTCAACATTTTAGCCAAATTCAATTTCAGTAGGAGCTTTTATATAAAAGTACATAGTTATCACAACACCAAAAGTCAAAAAATCCCTTATCAACTAAATATATAAAAAAAAGGTTTTTTCTTGTTCAGCAGAATGGTATCTTCAGCAGTAAGTCTTATATAAGTTTTGAACAACATTTAGAAATGGGGTAACATAATTATACGATTTCTGGATAACCTCTTCTTGTTTTGTGATAGAACACAATGTTTCGATACATATGCCTGTATCATCATCAGGTGTCAAATAACAGTAAATCTTACATGTTTACAATTATTCGGTTAATTTAACAGACTAAATAATTTTTTTTAAATGGGGATTTTAAGGAGGAGTCCTGTTAGTTCCCTACAAAAGGTGTCAAATTTTTAACTGGGTCACCAGTACTTTCATCATTATGAAGGTTGATTTATTACACAGGTGAGAGAGAGCTATTTACAGCAGGTACATGTACAAAACAACTTTTAACACACATCACTGGAAATGTTCAATTGCATTCTTTATCTGATCGGAAACATGTGTGTGAATTTTATAAAATTCAGTACTTCTGGTATTCTTTTGTTAAAAGACTACTGAATAAGCTGATTTGAATCCAATGTTTTCTTTTATTCTTACTTTATTTCATTAATTTTTTCCTCTACATGTATCTATATTTTATTGCAAGTTTTCCTAATAAATGTTCAGTATCTTTTGTGGCCAATTTTTCCTTATATATTCAATATAATGAGTACTAATAAAGCTGATATACTCTATGTATTTCATTTGAACTTTTCTCATTTAATTAACTTCATTTTATATATTTTCTTTCTTGTGTTTAAGTATTTGATGGAAATTTTCCTATTTTATGTTCATGGTTTTTTGCTTGAAGTTTTTCTAAATATAGTCCTACTGAAGACTACTGAATTAGCTCTCTGTATTTCTTATCATATTTTCCCATTTATTTTTTTTTATTATTTTTTTTTTTCTTGTCTTTACATATTTTATTGCAAATTTCCCTAATATATTTTCAGTGTCTTTGGCAAGTTTTTCTCAATATATAGTCCATATTTCATATTAAGAGTACCGAAAAAGCTGATTTGCTCCGAGTATTTCTTATCACATTTGTTCATTTACTTTATTTTATTTTATTTATTTTCTTGTGTTTATGTATTTTATTGCTAATTTCCTAGTAGACATGTATGTTCAATGTTTTTCTTAATATAAAGTCTATATTTCATATACTGAATGACTAATTTGCTCTATGGATTTCATTAAAAAAAAATTCTCATTTTTATTTTATTTATTTTCTTTCATCTATGCATTATATGGCAAATTTCGTTATAATATTTTCAGTATATTTTGTAGCAAGTTTTCTCCATATGTGTTTCCATACTAAAAAAAATGAATACTTGAATTTTATTTATGAATAAATCTGACTTTTTCTTAATTGTCTGTTTTGTTAATTGTGAAAGTATATTAACATAGAAACAAACAATTTATGTTTTTTGAGAAGATCTGATGCATCATTGATGGACAATGTGAAATCAATCAACCTAAATAACTTTCAGAAAAGTTATTAAATGGAAAAAAATAATTGTTGATTTAGTGTATCGTAGGAAGCAAATTAAAATTTTTGTTAAAAAGTTTATATCATCTGCTTAAGGGCAATTTTGTTTGGAGAGTAGTAATGATGTCTATATTTAGCACTGGAGGAAGATTAACTTTCCAACTTTATCCAAACACTTTTTGGTTGTGCTAAAAACAATTGTTGGAATACACTGCCTGCATACATGTGAAATAGCCTTTTTATATTATGTTATAAACCAATCAACCCATCATTTATTTTTGACGTTCTTTTGTTGGGTATTTTTCCCACCATATTTAATTTGTTGATTATCTGTTGCAGGAACCCCAGTCATCAGAACAGTCTGGACAGTCCGAGGGTGCTGAAGGCTACGAGGAAACTGACGAAGATGTCAAAAATAAATATTTACACAAACGAGAGTAAGTCAAACATTATTTCAGAATTTGTAACCTTAGTGAGCTCAAAATGGTAAATAATGAAACAATTGAAGTGAACAGTTTGAGGCTTCTTCAAACAAATGTCCTCTATAGATTAGGAGATACCTTGGAAATATGAGTGAAATTAGTACAATTTTAATTTAACGATAAATAAAGAAACAAATTCAAGTGAATAATTTGAGGCTTCCTCAAACAAATGTCATACATGTGTCCTTGTATATTTCAGGTTTGTTCTTCGGGAGTTGGTTGAAACAGAACGGGTGTATGTCAGAGACCTTGGTTTAGTTGTAGAGGTAGGTACTTAATTTATTGAACATTAATTAAAAATTGAAAAATATTTTTAAAAATTTATGAAATTTTATTATTTTTGCGAGACAGAATCGGATGTTATAGTTAAGAGATTTCGGATTGGTGAACATTAATTAAATTTCTTGCCCTTTTGCTAAGGGTCATTATCACAAGGGGTCATGCTGTTTTGACTCAGCACTAAAAGAACATATATTTTCTAAAAAAAAAAAAAAGATTCTTGGTATGTACTCTTGGAAAAGACTGGCAGAAAATTAGTGACGTTTTCTCTGTGGCAGTTATTAAACACCAATGAATCAGTCTGCCCAACATGGGTATTAACCCTTATTAATGTGAAAGAACTCTGTGTCTAAAAAATTATAAAATCCTGGGGCCGGTTGCTCAAAGCGTAATTAAATTTAAACCTCTATTAGATGATGTCATGCCATGTTGAGGGTCTATCTCTAACCCGGTATTAGCGATTTAATCTGGTGTTAGCGGCTAATTCTCTTTAGAGACACTGGCCCCAGGAATATTAGTGATTACCTTTTTCATGATCTCTGTGACACCCAAATAAGGTGAGACCCCAAGAAAAAAAAAATGACACATAAACAAAAATATTCACGCATTGCAGGGGCTTAGCCAGAAATCAGAAGTACACTGTAGGGTGTCCAAAATAGTCATTTTCCTTCACTTTTGATATAACTGGGTGTCCAATTTTGACAGTTTTCCTATCTCCTGCATGTTGAAATCTCTCAAAACAAGGGGGTCCAAATGGGGCAATTGTTCACTTCAGGGTGTCCATTTGGACGGGTGTCTGCCTAAGCCCCTGACGCACTGACCCCAGCCATGTGAATTACCATCAGTTATTGTGTAAGCCCTTAATTACTGACACTCCTATCATATTAATACTGTGTTTTCCCCCCAGGGTTATATGGTATACATGAAGGAGAACCCAATCCCGGAGGAAATGACGGGCAAGGACAAGGTCGTCTTTGGCAACATCCATCAAATATATGACTGGCACAGAGAGTAAGTATTCTCTATTAAAATCGGGGGGAAATAAAATTCTCTGAAGGACAAAAATGAAAAGAACACACCATGATGTCATTGATATTACGCTTGGAATAGTTTTAAAGCAAAAAGGCAATTTGCAAATCTCTACCAAAAGTAATTGCAGTAGGCCTATGGTTAAATTCATCGGCAACTGATGATCTCCTTGTTTTGAATGTGTGCAAATGTGCATTTTCACGGTGCGATTTATACTTAAGAATTTAGGGGATTCCCCACATTTATGGTGTTTTGATTGGACGACTATTCTATATGTTTTTCTCCACCAATGAAAATGTTTTAAACAAGGGGAATCCCCTGAAGTTTCAACTACAAATTGTGCTATGAGAATGAATCTTGATTCAGTGTATAATATTTTGTGATGAACAAATAAATAAATGTTAAATTTGTTGTTTTTGTATTGTAGAACCTTTGCTGTTGAGTTAGAGAAATGTATAGAGGAGCCAGAGAGATTAGGATCTATATTTACAAGATATGTAAGTAAAACAGAAGATGTTTATTGCACAGCAGGTGGATGGAGGGAGATTCCCGTTGCCCTGGTGCTCTCAGAGCTAAAGGGGAACATGAAGCCGATCTGTTTGATGTCTCTGTATTACGTCCTGGCGGCTCTCTGTATTACGTCTTGGCAGCTCTCTGTATTACATCCTGGCGGGTGGTTGGAGGGAGCTTCATGATGCTCTGGTGCTCTCAGAGCTAAAGGGGAACAGGAAGCTGATCTGTTTGTGGTGACTGTATTGCGTCCTGTTATTTGTCCT
>JARFOD010144995.1:0-12854 GCA_031763545.1 Mopalia muscosa | reverse complement strand
GGCACTTTTTTGAAAAGAAAGATATTTGATTGGTTAAAATTTGTGGAGCTCTTCGGCTTAATGATAAAAGTACCTAGACATGGCCGCGTGGGTAAAATTGACTGTAGTTTGTGCATTACCCATTGTTTAAGATCCAAGTATAAAACTGATATAGCTCGATTAGAAATTAAGACAGAATAATTGAACATAAGAAATGATGCCCGTTTTACCTATAGGCATTATATTGCAACACGGAGTATCGCTTTAAGTTATTAATATTAACACGCCATCAACACATTGCGCTTTGCGGGAGATATACCGACACGACATGGTTAAATAAGAATTATATCTTAAGTCAATTTCGACGAGAAAATAATATTGTTTGATGTTTTTATCGCCGACTTCGGTAAATAAAAAAAACAGACACAAGAAATAGACAAATAAATTAGATTTACATTTTTTCTCGGAAATTAATGGAAAGCATTGGTATATAAAGAGGCATATTCAGGGAATAATAAAACTATGGTACGCCAAAGCGGAAAAAAATTAAAGATTTATAGATTTAATTCCAAAATGAAACTTTCTTACTGATGGTAACAAAACACAATACAGATTTTAAAACATTGTACAAGAAATATTAATTCTTTTCAGGAAAGGGATATTTATCCATACAAAATCGATTTATAAGATCTAAGAATCTTGGTCCAAGATTTACATTTATATTTGACTCAAGGCCGTTTAACGCTCCAAGATTTTTTTCATTCAAGATTGTTTTAAGGTCAAAGTTTTGTTTTTAATGCCAGATGGTGCAAGATTTTTTTTCCATCCAAGACTCACTCACGTGACCTATCCAAGATAGGATTGGTCACGTGAACCTTGAATAGGTCATCCATGGAGTCTTCGATCGAAAAATAAATGTTGGACCATAAAAAAATCTTTAATCAAAAAAGAATCTTGGACCTTAAAAAAAATAGTGTTATCAGAAATATATCTTGGACTTTAATTAATTATTTTATATGAAACCTAATCGTTTAAATTATGTATTGTTTTATTGTTACTGTAAACACAAAATTTTGAAGTAAAGCTGACAAACTCATAACTATCGTTTTTAACTATGTAATGTTTTATTGCAAGTGTGAACACAAAGCTGACATTTTTGAGATAAATTTATAAATCTTGAAGTTTTTCTACTTTGGCGTGCCTTATGAGACTACAGTTTATTAATTTTGGAGCGGGGGTCCTCCATCTTACTTTAAAGTAACCTTAAGAACGAAATCAAGCAATTTTTATAGCAGCCTTTAGCTAAATTTGCAGCAGACAAATCATTCTGACGACAATGTACATTTTATTAATGGAAAAATATGGATTTTTTTTAAAGAAAAACTGATTATTTTACCAATAGACGTATGTGATGAAGCTTTAGGAAAGATGGCAGTCAAAGACAGTCTGAAAGAGAACCTTGTGACGTCATCATCCCTGGCAGAGAAACAGGGTGTGATACAACTGGATACTTCTCTAAATTCATTCCTCAGTCAAAAATACTGGAAAACACGAATCACAGAACCGACATCAACGGAACAAAATGAAGTCATGCAGGTATAATTTCAACATCAGTACATCAAAAAGTATACCCAATGTCAAATTTATAACGAACTACTTCGAACTACTGATTCAATATTTTTAAATTCAGCGAAACTTGCGAGCAGAAGTGTGAATTGTGATGGTTCCGCCTTACATTAAAAACGACCGCACAATTATTCGGGAATAATTCCTCTATCGAACTTTTTCCTTAAATATGAATTAGAAAATGTTTCTATGTTTTACATTAGTTTGACATTGGTAAACCAAGTCTTATCCGGGCGATTGTGGCGCGAGGCTGTGGCGAGGAAACCGATTGCCATCACGTGACAAGATATCGTCTGCTTTATAGTTTGGATAAGATCAAATGGCATTACTACACAACTTCACGTGACGAAGGCGATGCTGTAAGTATTTCTGAGAATTACATTTTTGCGGTGTCTGACAATAAGCTTACTTCAAGTTACAGTTACATTATCCCAGTGGCAGAAAAAAATGAAGAATACTTGAAAGAGTATTACAATTTTGTGGAAGTGGACCGTTTCTTTCTCTACCAGGCGACCATTACTTAAATGTCTGTAAACAAAACGATCATTAACAATATTTCATAACTGAAAACATTTATTAATTTAATCATAATTTAAAAAACTGTTGTTATTAATATTATTTCTTATATGAAAACTAATGTCATTATATTCTTTTTAAAAAACTTTGCGTTTTGACGTTGTACATTTTTCGTTTATCCTTTAAACATTTTGTATTTATCAATTTCTTAGTGTTTAATTGGATTGAATTTCGTGTATATATATACCTTCGTTCTTAAATGTGGTTTCATCTTTGGTAAATATTATGTCTCTGTTATCCGGACTGTATACTGGTGTATTTTGCTCTTGGTAGAACCCCTTGGCAATTGAAATTAAACCAAACATATCACAAGGAGAGTTTTTTCCCCTGTCTTCTAAACAATTCAAGGGCAATAGATCATCGTTCGATACCCTTCAAAAATCTTTTGAAGCAAGACAAATAAATGGATTTATATGTGTGAATATCTTTTTCTGTTCCTATAAACTATACCATGCACTCACTGGAACTCCAATGTGTATATATGTGCCGGTGGCTAAAACGACATTAAAGAAAATCACATCTAGAGCAGTTTCGTAAGTTCATACTAGGAGAAAAGGGTAATTTATTTCAATTATTGAATTCAATTATTTGTTTTCTTGCAGGTTTTTATTCGTGATAATGACTGTAGCTCCTCGACCAGGTTTGACTTCACCTGTCCTTTCATCGCCAGGTATATTCGAATCCTGCCCCACTCGTGGCGCCTACCCTGTAACCTAATGGTGGAACTCATAGGCTGTGCCCTGGAGACACGTAAGTCAAGTCCCCACATTGTCCCGAACATTCCATCACACTCAGGTTAAACCTTGAGCACACTCACAAAACGAGCCATACTTTAACATACAATATTTACCTCCAACAAGACAATTATCACTTCCACACATGACTGTCGAACTGTCCTCTTACTACGCCATCGCATTTAATAAACAAATTCAAATCGAATTTTATTTACCTAACTAACTCAATTGTCATTTAGGTTGGTAATAATTTGAGGATGGGGTGCCCTACTTGTTTCATTATTTGGTTTTAATAGCACCGATTGAACCCATAAAAAAATGAGTTCTTCGGTTTATTATTTATCGAATGTTACTCCTGTGATAATCGCTAAGCCATAAATGTCTTCACACGAATGGTATGAAGCCTTCATAATCTATTCGTTCAATTGTCGATGTGTACATCAACATTATAGTGTTGGTATAAACACTTCTTCAGTTTTCACCGAATTCATTGTATATCTAGAATATTTCATGAACGTAATATTTGTTTCAATAGGGTGGGAAAAAGTTCTGTACAGTCTCAGCCGATATGCCAAAAATGTCAAGAAATAGTGTAAATGAATAAAATGTCGTTTAATATTAATTTTGGCCACCTTTAGCAAACTTATGTACATGTATGTAGAAAAAAGGTAAATACAGTGGTCGATTTTATTATTTTATTTCCATGCATATGTTTACAAAAGGGCAATAATTGAAAGTTAACACCACATGACAACAGTTGGTTTCCACAAGAAGGCATAAAGCACCTTCGAAGGTACCCCCATCAGCCCCGGATATGAACTAACAAAAGTCACTAATTCCAAACGAATCTTGTCAGTCATGACGACTTCATATGCAAAATCGTCCCCAAACCCCCTGTAAATTACAGCTGTAATGTGATGGAGGTCACACAAAAGCCCAAACCACAGTGATTGGTTTAAGAGAGCTACTTGTTGCCCAGGCGTTCTCAGAATGAAGGGTGCAACACGGAGCCGAATTATTTAAGATATTTTTGTATTGCTTCTTGTAGTTGTCCCGTCATGTCTTTGTTCTTAACCAGTGACATTGAGGTGGTTTCTCTCAGGCAGTGGGCTGGCACGCTGTCATAAAATTGAAATAACCTTAAGTACGGTGTTAAACCTCAACTAATAAAAAAAACCAACCATTACAGCATCATTCATGTAGAACATTTTGTTTTCAACATCTTTGACGGTAATCCACAGCAAATCATGACAAGACATCTGAATGAAAACGTTTGAAAAACAACTAAAAACAACTAAGATGTAGATTAATACTTTAATAATATTAACATTTAACATTTAACATTAAGTGATTGAAACGTTGCACCCGCTAATAAACTAGAAGTTGTAATCCATAAAGCCTTGTGTTATGACCATTTAGATAATAATAAAGTGTTACACAAAGTCGACAGCAAATAGAAAATAGTATATAAAATGGTACATCCTAGAACATAAACAGTGTATTACTTTATTTTTTTAAACATATGTTTATTTTTAAGATGGAGACGAAGTAAAAGGAGAAAGTCCCATTATCCATTCAACTCTCATGTGGGAAAGGGAAGGGGAAGGCTATTCAGGTACAACTGTAGCCGACAATGAAGCAACTGCTATGATCGCATCCACAGAGACAGATGATTACATCTCCACAATGACACCTACTAGAGGAAATCCCAAAACCCTATCAACCGATGAAACGAGTGAAACTCATGTCCAGACGTCTGATAGTCAGAATACAACTGAAACAAACACCTTACCAGATGACCAAGGTGAAACTAAGGCGGATTTAACATCAACTAGCCAGAAGACAACTACTGTCAAAGTACCATCATATAGTCAGTCCACAAGTGACGTCAAAGTACCATTTGATAGCCAGACTACAGCTGATGTCAGACTACCATGGTATGGTCAGAGTGAAACTAAAATCAAAACACTGTCAGAAGGCCAGAGCAAATCTGACCAGAAAACCCCGGCCGCTAATCAGACGATAACTATGGTACAGCTACCTTCGACTAGTACAGGTACAGTCTATGTGAAAACACCAACTCAGAAAACAAATGAACAGTCTACTCTTGAAACAGAAACCACCAGGGAGCCCAAATCAGTGGAAACCACAGTCAGAGAGTATATCCGGACTACTGACGATCATGAAACACCAGGTGATATAACTGAACAGGTCAACGAACAGACTGACCACACATCGGGATATACTACAGAAAATAATGTCAGCGAAGATGTGTCTATGAACTTGACCACTGTAAATGTCCAACAGAATAACGGGACAACTTTAGCATATCTTACTACAGATAGAAGTTATCAAGACCCATCGCCACCAATCGACACACTTGGCTTGAGTAGCACGAAAGGATCAAAGCGTACGTCACCTCATACGACTGATGCTAATAGTGAGTATTGAAACCAAAATCGTATTGCCATTTAATAGTTATCTAAGTATCAAGCGCTGATATTCTTTCTTACTGCAGAATCATGCCTACCTAAACCATCCTCATTCATGTAATGGGCTTCTAAACACAAGGAACCAATGAATAAACGGATTGATAAATATCAACCAATCATTCATTCTTCTATTCAATTAGTCAACCAATTCATGGATGCACTCAATCAATCAATCAATCAATCAATCAATCAATCAATCAACCAATGAATCAATCATTCGTCAATCAACTAATCATACTCAGTGCTGTAGTCCTATTAAATAGGCCGTCGACGTTTAATATTTATCATTTGGACTTTGAGAGTACCTCGACGTCCTATCCTTCGATTCAATTTATGTATGGGGTTTTGCCGCAAAACATTTTGCGCATGGTTGAAACAACACTACAGAACGAATTTAGCGAGTTACTTACATAAACTGCCAGGCTGTGAAGTCTACGCATTTAGCAATCAATTTCTATTTGAAACATTGTATTATTCAGTAAATTCTACAGAGTGTGAGTGAGTTTTTGTCGAGAAATCCGCTCTGGGAAGTGTTTAGCACAGAAACCCGATACGGAAATTGAGTCCAAGGAAAGGACGTCGATGTACTGTCAATATCCAAATGATGAATATCAAACGTCGACAGACTTTTTTAAAGGACTAATTACTACTTTTTTGTGTTTCAGATCTTGTTTATCCAGTTGGTTGTGTGGTAGACTGTGACGGTAAACCTAACGGGCACTACCATTCCTGTAAGAACTGTAAAGTGTTTGTGACCTGCTCTAATGGGATTCTGTTCGACAACAGACCGTGTCCTTCCAGTCTTATCTGGGATGACCATAGAAAACAATGTTCATATTCTTCACAAACCTGTGGCTTAATTCGAGTTGAGCAGATATCTCGGTCATAATATATACCGTACAGCCTTGTATATATGAACAATGTTTGTCATTTATCATGAAATAAACCAGTTTTTTAATATATTATGGGAACAAAGCAATCTGGCTTTATGATTTCAGGACACATTTAATGGTTATATACCCCGGCAGAACCGAGCGTTTTTTTTAAATATCAGTATCACCCAAAACAATAAATTGGTCTTAATGTTTCGACTATATGCTACCAATACACAAATATCATGGATGGAATAATATTTTTTCATCCTACACAACACAAAAAAAACAACAACTTTTTACTGAAAGTAAAACTTTTCATTGTTTCGCTTTCTCGCGTAATTATCATAGAGCATTGGTAAGTTAGGATCATAACCAAACAGTTCAAAATCTAGTTTGTACAATGTCTGTAATTTAAACATGTCCTCGATCGGGACAGTACTATATGCCTCAATCAAAGCCTCTTTTCGGTTCATCTCAGATACTTTCTTATCATTTGTTCGCTTTTTCTTATCAGATATAAACGTCAAAAGCTCTGCTTTGGCAGATGTGTCATAACTATCATAGTGATCTGGTATCACCACGGATTTGTTAACTATCCCGCGAATTTGTTCCTTCCTCAAAAATCGGTGTAACGCATCCTTGAAAGTCGTACACGTTTTCACCCTTTTAAAATATCTGAAAAAGTTATCAAAAGCTAACGCAAGCCTTCGCGATTCACTGGCTTCCTCCATATAACCCGCTTTCGAATCAGCTCTCCAAATTCTGTTAAACACAAATTTAAAATCCTGTGAAAACGTTTCCATCTTCCCAATGATGTCGTATTGTATTTGGCAAGGGGAGCAACTCCTGTATATAGGTTCCCAATGGTTATTTACCCTTTTGTGGTTTTCCATGTTCATAATGATATATTTTATGAACTCCGGAAATGTGACGTCATGGCCACAAGTCAGTGATATATTTGACGCACCTAATCTAAATTTCTTTATTATTGCTTTTCCAATCTGCCAATAAAGCGGGTTAACCGTGAAGAATTTATCTATATAACATGCCAGAAGCCTCGAGTAAGGTTCCCTAACAAACAGAAAGGTGGTATAATTGTCAACCGCGGCCTGTATCATGTTAGAAGGGAAGTCTTTTAGGCGTGGCAGAGAGTCGTCGTGAGAATTCCGTGTATCATACATGTCTAAGCCCGGTTTTATTTTAGAAGACACTTGTATAACCTTCTTCCAAAAAGACGATGCCACTTTTGCCACTGGACAAAAGATCAAATGATCTGTGTCGTCAACAACCAGTCTATCGGGAACAGTATTGTCACTTGTAGTGACGTTTTTATAGCTACAAGCTGCTTTAACAGTATTTCTTCGTTGAGAGTAAACATTTTCGCCAATACCAACCTATAAACAGAGAGAAAACAATCCATTCACTCGAGCTACATGTACACGTTTGTGAGAGACACTATTGAAAGATAACCGTCTATACATAATAGAGTAAGGTGACTACTCTAAAGGACGAATAATTGATATTGACTCAATATTTCGGTTTATTATCAAACTATCATCAGGAGTTTGGTTTGATAATAAACCGAAATATTGAGTCAATATGAATTTGTCATCCTTTTTTGGAGTTGTCACTCTATTATGTTAAGCTTGTCAGTGTAAATTCTAATATTAGGTCTATATACCCCACTTAGTTTCGTTCGAGCAACATACACGATTACATTTCTAGAGCTAAAATCCATTACGGACAGCTTTTCTCAAGCTAGAATATGAATATACTCCATTGATTGACATCCTCTAAATGAACATGTACCTATGTATACCAGATAGCTAGCATGGCATGGGACTGTCCATCTTTTCATTGCAATGAACCAAAGTGCGTAATCCGAGACTTGACGGAAAAAACGTGACAAAATACATATATTGAAGCGTGACACCACTGTCAATTAACGTGTCTTTGATGAAGTCAGGACTCGTTAATGTGACAAAGTTCGTGGGTGTTTATTGCATATATATCCTCTTAAGACATATCGTCCACACCTGGGGACAAGCACTTTTGTGTTGTAAGCAAGTGTAATAGAATTGCCTGGTTATTCATAATCCATTTGCAAATTCAATTTCCAAGTCAATGTCCATCTCTGTGGACAAACACCTGAACTCAGAAAATAGCCCAAATGAAGCTACCTTATTCAACTGCCATAAAAACCAACTAAGAACATCACCCTGGGTGTTAGGAGGATATATCCTTTGTTTAGACGGTCTCTTTCATTCAAACGGAAGCTCCAATCCGATTGGGTGGGGTAAAGAGAGGTCATCCGAAAGTAACTGTTGAAGACTCTTACTAACTCAGGGTTTTATGCAGGAAAGGTAGGAAAGACAGAGAGGCTTATTTCGATGAATTTTTTTTTCGCCTTGCCTCGCCTTGGGGACTGTCACAGACTGCTCGATTTGATGCCAGTGTTAAAACTAGGCTTACACAATTATAATATTTTGTGTCTTTTAGAAAGTGAAAATGAACAGTGTTTACGTTAATTTGGTATAACGCCTTTTTGGTTTACCCAATAGATGAGCAAATAAATGATTGGGTGGATATAGCTGTATCAAAGAGAGTTAATTACATTTATAATTACAGTATATAAAATGGGTCCAAATACATAGCACGTCTTGCTATGGGGAGCATAAAACTCTATTTTGGACAGCCTCTCCATTCTCGGATAAAAAACAGATATGACAAATCAGAAGACGGTAGATTACTTAGGTAGATTTATCATAAAATTTGCTTTAAAATCGCGATTAGTAGGACGGAAGGAAGAGGATGCGTCTCGTTTATTAACCACAAATCATGGAGACAGTTTTGTTGTTATTGTTGTAGTATTACTGCTTCCTCGAAAAGTTTCCTCGGAAGTGAATCGTCACACAGTCAACGTCACATGATTTAAAAATAAACCGCGAAAACATAAAGTATACGATTTAGTCCGAAGGCTATTGAAGATAAACACAAATTTTCACTTTCGCACTGTATCAAGCTGTCATTTTAAAGTCTCTTCTTCTTTTAGTTATTAAAAAGTAGTCCTTGGCAATTAAGGCAGAGTGTATATTATACGAATGTTCATACATATATAAAACCAATGACTTGTAAACATGTAGGATAAAAGGCAGGAAACCATCTGATAGTATTTCAGTTCACAGAGCATGGCTGCCGCAACCAAGCTGAACAAATCCGGATAGAGTCACAACATTTATATTGCACCGAAAGAAACCATATAAATATTGGGGTTGAATGACATTTAGAAGAGGCGCAACATAAATGAATAATGTTAACCCATAATGGGGAAAGGCACAGGTACAGTTGATGGCCTATGTGCCCATTAAGTGTCATAAAGATAGGCCTTAGAGTTTTTTAGTTCTGATTTGGAAACAGACTGGGATTGACCAGAAAGACAGACGAACGGACAGACGGGCAGACAGGCGGTAAAATAAACTTCAATATGCTACCAAGACTCACTCATCAAGTATGGTCTGAAACCAAAAACAGATGTACATTTTTGTGAACGATGAGAGCGACAATATATAACTGCCTCAATTGCATGAATCTATCTAGCACAATAGAAAGGGCTAATTCCTAGGTCTTATAGCTCTACGTCCAGCCTATGTCAACCCGTGGTGAATGTTGGAAATTGATTCGCCGCTATTGCCGGCCTCTCAAAACATATATCTGTTTTTTCTCTGATTTTGGATACAAAAGTCACAATCATCTTACTCCTTCTTTCTTTCCTGACGTTTAAATAAAGTTTTACTTGAGTTTCTCCTCCGATTTGAAGTTTTTTCCATTTATAATAATAACATTGAAAACATTCAGAAAAAACATATTACATGTAGGTAAAATACTAAACATTGTTTTCAGTGTATTTCTAAAAAATTAGAGAAAAATGATATATATATGTTTTGAGAGGCTGGCGATAGCGGCTAATCAATTTCCAACTTTCATCCCTGGTCGAGACAGGCGGGACGGATGAATTAGGTCTATACATTGTGCTATAGAATCTTTCTAGGTCCTCCTCGTGTTGTGTCCACAAGATGAACATTGTTTTACTTGAGGGACATTATTGTAAAAACCGCCTGCCAAAGTTTGGATTAGAGAGCATCATGCATTGTTTTTCAAAAGGTATTCATGGTCAAGGCATAGATTTTTTCAAAGATCTATTTCATGACTTACATTTTTGAGCTTTTACTGTCCGACCCTTTACTTTTTATTTGATTTTTCTTTCTCCGAATAAGGACGATTTATATGTTAAATCTAATTGTGTTGCAAAAAAGAGATTCTCACCTTGTTAAACACTTTTTTCTCTCTTGAGTGAAAAGTATCTACAGTATAGCTCTCATCTTGCTGAGAAAAAAACAATACGAAGAAAGCGATGAAGGTCCGTTTGAATAAGGCTATACTCTGGAATATAGAGCAAGAGATTCCTTTTCCTTGTTGTTATGTTCGTTGCCTGAGTAACAGCGGCTATCTGTAGCTGCGCTACTTGAGACTTCCTAACCTTTAAAAATAAGCGAACGCTACCATGATTCTGCACTTTATCTTCCATTATATACAAATTAGTTGACCGTACCTTGATTTAAACCATTCAGACTTCTTGCTTAAACACGTTTAGGTTAGATCAATGCGAAAAATAACCACTTGACATCCATGTCCATGTCAAAACCCTACTCATTTTGATAAATTTTAACTGTCTTCCCGTTTGAAAACGAAATTTTGGGGACATGCCTGGGTCTCTCCAAATTGGAAACTGTCCATCGGTGAGTGTTCAACTAACAGGACGGAATGTATTTTGATGAGGTAAGAAGACATACGGATTCAATATTAATTTTTATTCAAAAGCGGACCCTATTTCTAAAAGTTTGGTACGGCTGGACGTCATATCTCTGTTGAGTGTATAATACAAGTCTATAATACAAGTGTATAATACAAGTCTATAATACAAGTGTATTATACAAGTGTATAATACAAGTGTATAATACAAGTCTATAAGACACGTAATCGCATCTATGTGTATCTGTTGTTGGAATACACCACACTCATTAGTTTTATTGCACCGAATATTAGTTTAAGACATAGTATTAATCCAATATCAAAAAGTAAAAAAATGAATAGGCCTACTCTGCTAAATAGAGCTACGCCATCAAAATGATCATGTGAAATGCCGTTGGCCAAGGTATGAACATCAACCAATCAATCAACTGTTCCTAATTCGAAGTGAACAAAACCACAAAAAGAATAACCTTTGCGTTTGTTTGCAATGAACAGTCTTAAGATCCCTGGTTCACTTGTTAAACGGCTAAAAACGTTAAATTGTAAATATATAACAGCCCGGAAGGTCTGATGATTTGGTAAGCCGGAGAGGAAACGACCTGAAACTGATTTTTGACCACAGGTAATAAATTGTTTCAGACGGCTTCAAATAATGAGTTTATAACACCGAAATCACACAGATGTGCAGAAACAGGTGCTGTAATAGGTTTTTATCAGATTAGCAACATTAACACATTTGAGCTACATACATTGTAAAGCATTGAATCTTTTTTGAATAATATCTAATCATTTTTCGATGTATTTTATCCATGTCATATTTGATTTGACACTGTAAAGTTTTACTTGCTTTCATGCACGTGTACTGGGATATATTATTTATTTATTTATTTATCCGACGTTAGATCAACAGGACTTAATCCCAATAACAGATGATTGTTTGTGGGAGGTAAATTTACCCAGAAAACCCACGCTCTTCCGCTGGTTGCTGGCATACCAACCTACATACGGTCAACAGGATCGAACCGGTGAACCCAGAGGTGAGGGGGATATGTGAACTAGAAGCATACACTCTCCAGAGCGTACACTCTAGACTCTATATTATACTTACTTTTCTGGTTACCTTCCGATTGGGATCAGTTTCTGCAAGGGAAAGGTTACAGTTTTATATGGCGGTCTCAGATATACATTTTTCTGTCTAATTCGATTTTTTTTTCAGTTCGAAATTTGTCAACGATTTTTCTTTATCAAATTTATCAATGACGATAAAATGAAGAAAATTATTTTAAAAGACTATATTTCATTTAAGACAATTGAAATACGGCTTTAATGACAAGCCGTTTCATCACTTCTACCTTTATTTCTACATGTGTTGAATTCTTTTCCACATATGTGAAATTCTTGTCTATATATGTGAAATTCTGTTCTAGATATGTAAAATAAATAACATATGAAAAATAATTTCACATATGTGGAAAAGAATTCAACATATGCGGAAAATAATTTTACATATGTGAAAAGAATTTCATATCGAAAAATAGCATTTGCTGCCCATAGCATTTCGACTCATAATTGATTGCGAGGGCACAAAGGAACTTAAACATCTTACCAAACACTGCAGGAATATCAGTGACTGATACATATATCCCCCAGAATGAAGATGATGTCACCCAATTATGGCTCGCAAAAAGGGAACAAAATCAAGACTGACCCTTTTACGCCAATCTCACGAAAAAAGCAGATTAAAAAAAAAAAAAAAAAAAAAC
>JARFOD010144984.1:0-12854 GCA_031763545.1 Mopalia muscosa | reverse complement strand
GAACCCGTGAACGGTAAATCGAAGCATGTTCGGTTCAGGAAGCGCACTCGCTACCACTGAGCCACGGCCGCGGGCCATTACAACAATGAAAAGACGGGACAATCACAAGGCACTAAAAATACCGAAACAGATCAACTATCCGTTACCCATCAGCTCTGAGAGCAACAAGTCCAAGGTAACAGGAAGCTCCCTCCAACCACCTGCCATGTGTTTTATGCCTTGCTCAAGGGTATTACACTTATATGATGGCGGTGTATTCCAACAATAATTGACACTAGCACAACCAAGATTTGAAGTGCTTCCATAATGTTGGAAAGTTAATTTTCGTCCAGTGCCGAGACAGTATTTCTACTCTTCAAACAAAAAGCCCTTAGCCAGAGGGCACTATGTACATATGAAGTGGTTTCTCAATTTACAAAACAACCTTAAAGGACATAGGCTATCTTTGGGACAAGTACAGTATGGTGCTAGAACATTTTACAAAGAAATGAAGCAATAAATAAAATCATACAGGTAACATGATGGCTGAAGTTGTGTCCAATTTGGTGAGGCCTTTAACTTCAGGTAATGTCCAATACATAGCAATAAGCCATGTTATTGATAACCATATAAAATCTGTAATTCAGTTCTGTTGTTTTTCACAGTCCAACGGTTATTTCAGGAAGTTTTTAGTAACCAAATATACTCATTAATTCATTTTCCGAAAATAAACAATAATGTTAGCATTTTAAAAATAATTCCATAAAGTTTTTAGCAGTTCGATATTCCCAATTCCGAATAAAGCTCAACAATATTTTAGAATCGAGAACAAAATCAATTCAAGACCTTCAAATAATTTAACAAAGCTGTTCAGCGTCAGAACAAATTACAAATATTGTCACACAATATGATGATGTTTTCTGATTCTCAAAACAATGTCTTTTCCTTTGAAACTTGAACTATTTCAGTTGTTCAAAAAATACACAAAGCAGTAATGGTTGTCTCTATTGTAAACCTGCAGTCAGTTCCTGACAATGACACACAACATCCTCTGTTTATAGTGTTTCAACTGTAATAAGTGACTACAGAACATTAGTCACGTGGTACACAGCTGCAACAGCCAGAAGTATCGACAAGAAAATCTTCCCTAGCAGAGCTAAAAAAATACACTTAAAACTCCAACAGCATAAATACTTGTCATTCTTGTCAACATATTAGAGCTGCAACTATTCCTGGTGAAGAATTGCCTACTTTCTGAGAATTCTTTTACGGCTCTTCTTCCAAAACTAATTTAATGAGGGTGTCGTTTTAGTATACTCATTTAAAAGTCACTTACGGACACAGGCAAGTTTGTCAAATTTCTGCTTTCTGCAAGTAATGTCCAAAAGAAAATCAGTATTTACACAAAATATCGAAGTCAGGTCAAAGAAAAGTACAGGACAATCTATATTTGAAGTTCCATCAATGTTGCATAACAGAAACCTATGAGTTTGAAGTTATTGATTGAACAAGATGGAGATAATTCTGGTTCATATCACCGGTAGAGTCTAGCCACTGTCTGGCGTTAGGTCAGATCCCACTGCACAATTCCTCATGAAACAAACGATAAAATTGCATCAAAATTCTGTGCAACAACCACCAAAGCAGGGAGTGATGCTCAGGAAAGATTGAATATCCACTGTAACAGTTCAGAATTCTTCAACAAATTTATCATACAAGAATAAAACAATGGAAAACATCCCAGTTATTGCAGATAATTTTGATGTTTAAACATTAAAAAAAAGTTAAATAACTGTCGATAGGCTGAATAAACTGCAGAGATAAGATTCTTCTTCTTGATTGTGAAGCTCCGAGAATTATTGCATTGTCTGCCACAAAAAGACAAAAGTTCTTCAGGTAACACAAGATTTTCAATTCTGTCTTTCACCTGTGCAAAAACCTCATATAAAGTCAAATCTTCAATGGGGAAACAGGAAATCTAACGAGCTGTGTCTTCGAGAGAACACCTTCCGTGAAAGATAACCACAAGGTATTTGCGCCTTCTTGTAAGGAGAGCTAGCTTGATCAACTGGCCGGCTATGAGAATCAGTTTCATCCTGGAGAAATAGCCGTCTACTTCCCCAGTCATAACACTGGCTTGCCCGTTAGAATTTACTCGCTCTTTTCCTCAGGTATGCGATACTGTTTATCTTTTGTCCCACAGCACACTGAGATGGGTGGGCCGCCTAATGGCAGTACACAAAGCCCCAGATAAAAAAACAACAGCCAGAAAAACTTTCTTAATGAGAAAGTTTTCCAGTTACATGCTTATCGTCAGCCTGCTAACAAATCAGCTTGTCAAAAAGTGAAGCATAACCTGTGTACTTTTTTTGCATGGGAGAATTTTGTGTTAGCGATGTCTTAAATGACAGCATTCCAACAGACCACAGGAGATTGAATACCAATAAGTTTACATACATTTACAATTTATTTTTCTGACTGCATTTTTTTATAATTTGAAAGGCAGCGGCTAAGAGTTGTTAACTCGATAGTTTAAGCTATACTTAAGGTTATTTCACTCATATAATGGCATTCCAGCCCTATTGCAGAAGGAAATATATGTGGATAATCATACCTTGCATAATCTGATATAATGCCATTATATGAGTGAAATAACCTTAAGTATAGCTTAAACTATCGATGGAATTAAATTTCTTACAAATTCAAACGAACAAAATGGTAATAATTTTTTTCAAATTTTTATCTTTTTCTTTATATATTCCATATATTTGGGTCAAATAGTATGTTTTATTCACTCCATGTACTCGGCAGACACAAGGGCACTGAGTTTGTTCGTTTGATTGATGGTATAACCAAATACTTAAAGGTATTTCATACAGCATTTATCCAGATAAATAAACATTGAAATGAAACAATTTCCCGAAAAAAATAATATATCAACTACCAAGTAGGTTTATGATTTGCGACATTTTACAAAACCAATTTTTTGCATACTTTAGCTATAAAAGTAATTTCTCTTGAAGAATCAAATCAAAATATTTCTAAATTGAGAGCATAGTACTTTTTGAAATATGATTCGTATTTCCTACTTTTAACATCATTTACAATCTCACTGAAAAATAATTTTTGTAGCTGTTTTAAGTTGATGTCAGCAGGTATATAGTATTTAATAAACGTCTGACCTATGAATAGAACTGTCTAAATCAATCCTTGTCCACGTTTACTATCAACATAAAAAAATCCTATGTTATATTGTTGAATGCAAAAACGAGCCTTAAATTTGAAATGAGGCTTTAAAACTATGCAGGCTTTGAATGCAAGTGACCTTCAAGTGGTCGTTTGTGATAATTCAGAAAGAGGCACAGAGGCGTTTAACTGTTTGTTCAGGTTTAGCTAATCACAGAAAAGGTAGGGAGGGGATGGGGAGAAAAAGGGCCACTAAACCCCTTGATCAATCCCTACCCTGAACACCCAGGGTTAAGGGGTGGTGGATAGGGGTATAAGTGGTGAGCTTTGTCTTATATATCTATCTGCAGAATCTAGCAAAAAGAGGTTGTGGAGAACAAACAGCTTTACCTCACCCGGCCAGACGTGCTTAAAAAATATCTGTAAAAAGTCATACTTATGTCTGAATAATAAGTGTTTATCCAAGTGCTCATCTCCGTACTGAGGTGATTTTGAGTGGAGAGCACCTATATGATCTAGAGGCCAAGGTGTGAAGGAAGGTAAGAATGCTTAGCCAGGTGTCATTTACACATATATCATTACTATCTCTAATTAGTTGATTATAATATTTTTACTATTGTGCAGCAAGGTGCTAAGACAGTGCAGGTAAATACTTCTTTTTGGAATAATTAGTAAGCTTGTCAAGGCAAAAGGAGGATCAAAGCATTCATTTGCTTCATTTCAACTGTCCTTGATGGTAAGTTAGAAGGATTTTGCCCTCATCTGTATCAATAAAGGGAGGTAATCTACATCAATAGGTTTAAAATAAATTAAAGGGAAACCACTCTTAACTTCAGGTTAAGATTATATATGAACAATTGCTAAATAACGGCAGTACTATATATTATTTAGTCATTTTGGAGCCTGTGAGGCGAGAAAAAGTGTATAAAATAATATCTTATATAATGCCATAAGTTCAAAGAAAGAGGAATATTTGTGGCTTTGAAATATATTATAAATACATATTGCCTGTCTGAATTACAACCCCAAAAGGTTAAAATCTGGATACTGTCAAAAATCGCTCATTATAGAAGTGGGGCCTGTTCAACTCTCAGCTTCAGCTCTTGGAAAAGTATGCACCCATTTTAGTAAGGTCTTTTAATCAGTTGGTGCATTGATTGGTGAATTGATTGATTGTGCTATAATGCTGTACTCAAGGTTATTTCACTCAAATGACATCATGTCTGCCCAATGGGTGAAGGAAACCACCCTCAACACACAGGCAACAAACAAAGACAAGACAGGAAGAATACCACACTCAAACACTACACAATACAAAGCCAGCCCAAACAGATTGGCTTTACCCCTTTTTGAGAGTAGAGGAAACCAATCTTTCCAATAAACAAAGAAATTGTTATCAAAACATCTTTCGACTTGATATCTATTTTGAATTCGAAATGATACTTAAATGAAACATATGAAACACCTGTCATAAAATCAAATTCAGAACTGTTTTTTTGTATGTTTGATTGGGGTTTAACGTCGTACTCAAGGGTATTTCACTTATATGATGACGTGCCAGCCCAATAGGTGAAGGAAACCACCCTGGACACCACTGGCAACAAACAAAGACAGGATGGGACAAATACAGGACGACATCAACAGGACGCATTACAGACACCACAAACAGATCGACTTCCTGTTACCCTTTGACTCTGAGAGCACCAGGGCAACATGAAGCTCCCTCCAACCGCCCACAATTCAGAACTGAGCTATGAATAATTGAAATTAAAACTTACCAGATTAAAATGTTCAGACATGCTTAAATCACGGAGTCATTCCTCTTGAAACCTGACAAATTATTCCACATTAAAAAAGTTCACGCATTAAAAAAAGAAAAAGTTCAAAGTCCAGAATATTGTTCCTAGATCTTCAACTTGTATCCGTGCATGACAGTTCTTCACTACCTATGACAATAAGTAAATACTAATTCCAGCCGTCAAGAACTATGTCAGGTTGAACTACAACAATTAGGTCACAGTTAAAAATCCGTTATGAAGTACAAGGTAACCAAGGAATTCCTGGAAACAATGTAGGCCTAACTATTTTGCAAAACAAAAAATATTTATATATTTCTTAAAAAATATCTTTAGTGAGAAAGAGATGAGGGTGCTGGTTATATATAGATTTATATAAGGTTATATCTGAAATCCTTCAGACTTGTAACGATGAATGAAGATCAATATTATAATTTAAACTGAATATTTGAATTAAAATTTAATTGACAACTGTCTAGCTAATTGATAAGCAGTGTGAAATGAAGTTTTTACACTAAAATTTGTTATGCTTTTCTTTATAATTAAATATAAATAAAAATATTTTCATTTATCAAACTGACACAGGCACATGTATACTGCAAATCAAAGATTTCTCAAAAAAAAAAATTAAACATTACCAGATAAAATGTGATCATATAGAGAAATGTAGTTTACATAGTTACATGTATAAACTGTAAATTAAAAATATTCTTCTACATAAAAAAAAAATTTACCAGATAAAATGTGATCGACATGTTACCATATAAAGAATGGTACAAGTAAGTCGTCACGTAATCCAAAACAAATGAAATGGTTTTATTAAAACTAATGACCTAGTCTACATAGACATTCTCATGGTGCCAGGCAAAATTGTTCTCCTTAATGTCTGGCAAACAGTATTTATAGTTTGAAATTGACATCAGGTAACCTACGATAAACTTCACTATCAACTCCAACTTGGTCGACACAATCTTCAATGGTTTTTTATCTTCATAAAACACAGAATCCAGGTGATTCCAATACTGATTGATCTGATACAAACTGAACAGGTGAGTAACTGCTGTTGAAACTTTCCTCCCCTAATAAAAACAGTTCTACTCATCCCCTAAATTCACTGAATTTCTACAACATCTCCATCAAGGGTTCTCAAACCCATATCAACACATACTAGCTCGAGAGAGCTTTGGACTATACAGCCTTACTGTGAAGTCTCTCTATTTACAATAGGTGGTGCAGTGTGACCCAAGTTCACCCACAACAAAAGCAGGTCAATTACAGGTAATGTACAGGTAATCTACCTTAGTCATTCCAATTTTGTAAGCTCTTTTCAAACACAAAATACTGTGTATGTATATATAGATGTATATACTGCCATTTCATAGAATACTACATTATATTTCCTCAACAAAATATATCCCAGTTGATTACTGTTGCTCTTCAAGTGAATCATTAAATTGTAATTGTTAAACCGTTGTCCTCTAATTTCTAAGCTTTAACCTACATGTAACGATATATTCTCAAGCCCATTATGCTCTAACCAAATATATTCAAGCCAATTATACTCTAACCCAATATATTCTCAAGCACATTATGCTCTAACCAGATATATTCTCAAGCCCATCATGCTCTAACCAATCATATTCTCAAGCCCATTATGCACTAACCAGATATATTGAAGCCCATTATACTCTAACCCAATATATTCTCAAGCACATTATGCTCTAACCAGATATATTCTAAAAGCCTTTATGCTCTGATTTGTATATTCTTGAAGCATGTTATAACCCATATATACTCAAATCCAATAAGCTCTAGTGGATACAATTTCAAATTTACTATGCTCTAATTCACATCTTCTTTAACCAATTATGCCCCCACAAGATATATTCTCAAAACCACTATGCTGTAACCCATGTATCTCATATCTTTTTTTTAAACTCCTTATTGAAATTTGTAATTTTTTTGTGTAGTTATTAAAATGTATTGTCTAATTTATTTGAGTAGGATTTGAAGCGATATACAAGCTACACTAGGGTGGGGCCAAGGCTTGACAATAAGCTCTGGTTATCTTAGAGATAAGCAGTTGACAGAGATTTGGTCAACTCAGCATTATTGTCAGGCCTTGTATGGAATAAAGATAAATCAGAAACAAAACGTTATATTGTATCGGAAAACTTAGGGGATTTACAGATTGATTTCACCTCACCTGTCATTCACCTGTCAATCATGTCCTTATCAACAAAGGCTGTTACCTGCCCATACAATGCTCTTTTCAAACTTGTTAATGCTCTACATATAGAGGAAATGAAATACTGTAAAATCTGTAGCTATATTCAGGGTTAAATGTGCAATTTGAAGATCAATCAGGGCATAAAGAATCTCGTTTGTATAACTCAGATAGGAGGAGATTAAAATTGTGACAATTTAATTTGTCTGAAAAATAGGATTTTTTTTTTCACCTATCTAAATGTACTAATAATCTGAAATGTCTACATGTGCATATCTGACATTATGTTTAGCTGCATGTGTAACATACTGAGCACCAGCTGATTACAGGACACTGACAATGCAGAGTAAAGAGGTCAAAGCCTTTCTAGGTACTGTAAAATAAAAACACTACACCTATGCATGCCTTCTAATTTAAACATTTCCAATTGACACCAGGTAGTCACATCACAGTCCTCTCATGAACAAGTTTATAAAATGTATAAAAATCCAAATTGTGTTTAAAATCCTGTTAAAAGTAATCCAATCTTGGTGTAGATTCTTGGGAGTGAAGTAGTTTGATTGATACAAGCACTTGTGTGTGACACACCCACTTGAGATTCCACATTGTGGTATAGTCCCAGCTTGAGGTGGAACCGGTACAGTCCATTACAGCAAAAGGGGGAGGTAAGTTACATAATAGTATTACAAAATAGCATAACATAGTATTAATCTAATCCAGTACTGTTGTAGAAATACATATAACAAAGAACAAACTTACAAAACATCATAGGAAAGAACTCATGTTTATGTTGAGCAATAATGTTTTGTAGACTACATTAACCCCCCTTTTTGCTAACATGGGATAGTCCATCAAAGGGTTTTCCTTGTGCTGAACTGTCAAGGTATAGCACTCGGTCACCTCATGTAGCAGGTATTAAAGAGCTCACATAACTTTTCTGAGCTACATTTTACACCTCACTGGACATGATAGTTGTTGACACATGGTAGTTGCAATCAACAAGTATTTCTTAATTGAAAATACATCCCCATAAATAATATTTCAGTCAAATTTGAATTTTCATGAAATTTCTCTACCTGTTTGCTGTTCGTTTCTAGCTCCAAAATGTTCTGGGTTAGGGTTAATACTAAATCTAACCACAAAATTAACCATAAACATAACACAGTGATTGGTGTAGTATCTTACATGATGGATGTATGTAATATTTACATATAAAGTACACATATTCCTCATACTCTGTCCCCTAACTCTACGATTTACAGGGAAAGACCACTGTTTTTCAACCTAAACTTATTATTTCTAATGCATATTTTCAAAGACAAACATCAATAGAGGACAGCCAAAACTACATGATATAACTACTGTGTTTTCGAACAATGACGTCAGTTACACTTTTTAAATTACCTAATTAACAGTTACACTAATTCCATTGCAAGTGCAATACAGATGGTTGTCTTTGAAATAAAAATAATAAGTTAAGGTATAAAACAGTAGTCTTTCCCTTTAAGAAGTGACTTACCATTGCAGAGAAGTACAGCTTCTCAAAGTCTTTCTGTTGTGCTCGAACAGCTTTCAAATTATCGGCGACAGCCTTGTGGCGATGAAGGATATCTTCCCCTTGATTACATAGCCAGGATATAATCTGAAATAAACAAAAACATTGTCACAATAATTACATAAGTACCATAGAAAGATAAATAATAAAGTAAATCTGATTACATAGCCAGGATATAATCTGAAATAAACAAAAACATTGTCACAATAATTACAGAAGTACCATAGAAAGATAAATAATAAATTAAATCTGATTACATAGCCAGGATATAATCTGAAATAAACAAAAACATTCTCACAATAATTACATAGTACCATAGAAACATACATATAAAAGTAAAGTTTTCGGACATATTTTCCCCTCCAGATTAGATATTTTCAGGTACAGAAAGCACTTTTTCTGTAAATTAATTGTTTGTTTGATTGGTGTTCAACATCGTACTCAAGGGTATTTCACTTATATGACGACGGACACAAATATAGAACATCACAAACAAATCTGCTTCCCGTCTTTTCTCGCCGCTTACGATCGCCCAAGGAAGTCCGAGGGAGTATTCTGCAGGGCCATCGCCCACCCACTCCCTGACGGGGCGAATTCCAAGTTTTCAAGTTAACATACAGAAACCCAATTTAGGCTTTACCACCAGGTGGCGCAACCTGTGCCAGCATATGCCAAAATCAATTCCAAGCGCCGTATTGTCACATGGAACAAACATACTAAGTTTGATTCGAATTCAATAAGTGGTTTTCAAGTTAATGTCCGGAAACCAAAAAATTGAGGAACAGGCACAGACAGACAGACAGATGGACAGACAAACCCAAAACATAATATGTCCCATCAAATGTCCCTTAAGGCCGTACTACTGTTTTTTTTACTTGTCCTGGGGTCAGTTAACATGATGAGCTGTATCAAGTCATCTTGGTTGACCATTGATTGGGTTTTAACGCCGTATTTCACTTATATAACAGGGGAATTCCGCCACTGAGTAAACAGCTTTATAACCATAATATGAAACATGATCTACAGATGTGCTTGAAACTTGAAGTTAATCCATAGCTTTGCTACCTAAAAAAACATAAATCTTTATCCAATGCAAAAAGTAAAGACTAAATTGCTATACTCCAATAAAATTGCCCAATGCATGATCGTATTCAATATCTGTGTATCGAAGTGACCAAAAAGTTTGTTTGTTTGGGGTCTAGCATCGTACTCAAGGGTATTTCACATATATGACTATGGATTATCCAGGTCTTTGCCTAATTACGGTGAAAACCGAGAGGAAACCTCGTAAAAAAAAAACCCCACCCCCGTGACAAGAAAGATACCAAAAATAATTGAAGATGTAGAAAGAGAATTCAAGTGCTGGCAATGCTAGAGAGTAAATATCCTGTTATCAGTAGAAATAATTTACCTTTGACCTTTGCCTTGATTGCTGACAATAAATTCGCAGACTGAGGACGGTTTAAAACATTATAGGCCAGTGGTCCTAAGCCAAGCTCTTTAGCTCGTTCTGAAAGCTTCTTCTTACTGCCGGGTTTATACGGCGCAACCTGTAAAAGTCATAATAAAAACTAGACATGTGTCCTGTGGACAATGATATCCCCAAAACATGTTGTGTTTTGAGGCATTTAGATAAAGATGGTAAGTTAATCTTTCTCAAGTGAAAATCAAAGGCAACATTGCTGCTACTCTTCAAACAAACTGCCTTTAGCCAAAGGTTGACTGTTGACATTGGTAGATGATTGTTCTGCCACTTTCACCAAATTAACAAAACAGCACCTTACATCTACGATTCTAGCTTTCACTAATATGACCAGACAAAAAAAAAATTCACAAAAGTTCGACACATGTGAAAAGAATTGCTCTCAATTGATTGATTGATGTTTCAAGCCATGCTCAAGGGTATTTCATTTATGTGAAAGTTTTCAAACCACCCTTTTGAACTATTCTATTCTATTATATCAGCTACTGTTCAATAGGACCAGTAATTGTTAGATTCTATCCATGGTTTGTCATGATTTGTGTAATTGTGGATCTGTACACCATTTTGCGGACAAGTAGCTATTATTAAATATCGGACTAATAGAAAATATCGTGAAATTCTAGCCCTGAAAACACATTCTGAATGCATCTGAAAGACCCAATAATTTGCTCATACACACCCATATATCAATATTACAATCAGATTTACGTACACATCAATGTCAACAGAGTAACTAACCATGTTTTCAACTTCTGGTAATGACTGTGCTGTGACCAAAGATTTCTTCAATTCGTCTGTCAGTTTCCCAGCTTTCTCTATTAAGGCGGCGGCAGCTTTAATTTTAGTCCGAACAGACCTAAATACCAGCCAACAAGATAATTAATTTAATTTAATTTGACCAAGATTATTACAGTAATTAGATTGTATAACATGAAATCCTTATGGAATAAACTTAATTTTATTTTGATAACTCAAAATATTGACTAAATATTTCAGTTTGTTTAACTATAAGCTTACTGATCGCGTGTTGTGGAATTTATCATAACACAATTTTTCTAAATTCAAATGACTGATTAACAATCCATGTTGATTAAATGTTTCAGTTTGTTTAATTGTACTGATGGAGAATTATCATAGAATTCATGGTACCGTAAATCTTCTAAAATAGTATGCACTTCTCGCAGAGTGTCAACATCCATATTGCCTGTCTGTTCTCGACGATAACGTGCGATGAAGGGAATAGTGTTTTCCTCCTCAAACAATCTCACAACATTTTTAGAAACTCTGCCTTCAATGTTGAGCCGCTCAGCAACGATTTCAGCAATCTCCCAAGCTGGAATAACGTCAGCCATAATTATACTGAAAAAGAGAATTAAATCCTCAGTTTTGGGTTGTTTGTCTGATTGGTGTTTAACGTTGTACTCAAGGGTATTTCACTTATATGATGACGGATTGTCAACTTTACACTGTACACAACCGTACTATGGTGGAAAACCGAGAGGAAACCTCTTAAAAACCACCACAGTGATTGCCAGAGCCACAACATGTGACTCGCTCATATACCTGATGGTCGAAAGGTGGGCTCGAACCCGTGAGCGGTAAATCGAAGCATGTTCAGTTCAGGAAGGGCACTCGCTACCACTGAGCCATGGGCCCTCAGTTTTGGTATAATTGTTTGCTTGATTTGGGTTCAAATTAGTTGTTCCCTTATATCAAACCCAATGGGTAAATGAAACACTTTTCAACATCATTCAGTGCCAACAAAGACAAGACAGGACACTCACACAATGCAAATGAAACATGCTGAAGCATCCCTTTTCATTGATCAGGTAATTTTGAGTAATACTTGACATTAATGAGAACTCTGGTTAAAGTCAGATCAAAAAAGTTCCTGGAATTGCAACATTTTCTGTGTTGCATCATCCTAGCTGTGCCGTTATAACCCTGATAACACCAGGCAGAATCAAGCTGAATGAAAAGACCTTCATATACTTATATTTTGCTTAGAGTTTTTGATGTATCATCAAATAAGGTGCAGGGTTGGTTTTTTATAGACGAAATTCTTTCATCCTACTCAATTTGATATTGTCTAAAACTCAATATTTTTAGCGCGCCTTTGGCAGACAAATTAAATTTATACTCAATCTTAGTATTAACTCTTGGAACTAGAGAATTTGCTAACAATTTGGCCACTAAAAATTGTGAATTTTATAGCTCGCCAGTGGCCAAAACTCAATATGAAATTTAATAAAAAGTCAATCTGCAGTTATTTTTCACCGGGGTATTCCTAAATGAAAGTGTCAATAAAAACCTCTGAGTATGATTTAAGATGGATATCTAGATCTAAGGCAATCCATGTTGAAAATAGTTAGAAAAGGTGGGCTGTAAACTCTGATGTATCAAAGGAAATCTTTGGCACCAAACCATGTTTTGGAGGCTGCTCTGTGATTGCCTGGTTAGGGTTCTAACAAATCAACAATAGTTGGTATACCTTTTTGCCTGATCATAGGTGCGACTAGTCCTGATATAACTGAGAATTCATTATACATATTATATAGCCTAACAGCAATTCTCAGTTATGATTTTGTTATGTACAAATGCCTACTTGTAACAGCAGCCTTTGTCCCC
>JARFOD010144973.1:0-12854 GCA_031763545.1 Mopalia muscosa | reverse complement strand
TTTGATAATAAACCGAAATATTGAGTCAATATGAATTTTTCGTCCTTCTTTGGAGTAGTCACCTTACTCTATTATGTCTGCAGGTTGTTTCTTGTTGGTTTGCAGAAAGGTATTCTTCAAATATGGTTTTTAAATTTAAAAACCATATTCCAAACATACAGAAAATGCAATTAGAAAGGTTTCAACTTATATTTCTTAATCTGCAATATTGCCTGTAAAAAGGATGTTTAAAAGTGGAATTGTACTGAGCATGGGGTTAATTTCCTCTCAATCGTTAATTTTGAGATTTTCTAGCTGCAAAGTATGATTGGGATTAAGTAAATCCCATGGTTTCTGTTTTACTGTATCACGTGTCTTGTGATTGAAAGACTTTGCTCAAGTTAAGTATACATGTACATAACAGATGCCAAAAGTTTGTCATAGATTTGCGGTTTCACGTTTTATCAGAAATGCTTGATTGGGGATTGACACCAGATGGTTTCACTCATAGAATGCTGAGCTCACCCAATGGGTAAAGGAAACCACCCTGAACATGGCTGGTGAGCCTGTGGCCATGGCTTAGTGGTAGTGTGCACGCTAAGTTATCATACTCCAATGTACCGTTAACAGGTTCGAGTCCGTTTGTCGACCATCAGGTATATGAATGAGTCACATGATGTGGCTCTGGCAATCTCATGGGGGGTTTCCTTTCGGTTTTCCGCTGCAATGAGGGTAGGAACAGTGGGAAATTGACACTCCGTCATCATATAACCATTCTAACACCCTACAAACAGATAGGCTGTGCGTTACTCCTTAGGTCTCTGAGCATCAAAGCAACAAGAAGTTTGTTTATTCATCCACATTATGATAGTTTGGTACAAAACACATGCATAATGAGTAAGCTACCTGTAAATGTATATGGGTATCAGAAAACAGTAGATATATAGGTAATAATTTTTATGTTGACAGCTGAATTCTCAGTTCCAATTGAAAACAGTTACTGAAGGCATAGACTGGATCGCTATGGTCAGAATGGGAACTTATGGAGGATCAATCATGGCTACTACAACAACAACACTCAGTCACTGGATAATCAAAAAAGTATGTTTTAGTTCTAATGTTAAATGAGTTTGTCCGATTCCAATACAATGGGACCATTCTGTGATTCAAGTAGTTTTGTGAGTCACACATTGTGGCTCCGGCAATCTTGGGGTGGTTTTTACGAGGTTTCTTACCGATTTACCACAGTAATGAGGCAAGGTACAATGTGAAGTGGACAATCTGTCATCATATAATGGAAATACCCTTGTGTACAACGATACACCACAATCAAACAAACAAACAAGTAGTTGGGCGTTCTAGAACTGAACCTTATTCAGTGAACTGTATGTAAAACTGTTCTTTATTCTAGCAATACGGGCCCGCGGCCGTGGCTGAGTGGTAGCGTGCATGCTTCCTAAACTGATCCTGCTTCGATTTACTGTTCAAGGGTTCGAGACCGCCTGTCGACCCTCAGGTATATGAGCGAGTCATATGTTGTGGCTCCGGCAATCGCGGGGGTGGTTTTTACGAGGTTTCCTCACGGTTTTCACCGTATTAAGGCTAGGTGCAGTGTGAAGTGGACAATCCGTCATCATATAAGTGAAATACCCTTTAGTACAACGTTAAACCCCAATCAAACAAACAAACAATCTAGCAATACGTAGTTGTGATATATATGTTTGTACGCCGATTCATGATCCTTTTTAAGAGGGTGAATAAAGGCTCCTCAAATTCATTGAAAACTTAAATTTAGCTGAAAAATAATGAATAGTTCCCTTTTTTAATTTTGAAAATTGAATATTTTATCAAATTTTAATTTCAATTGGAGCGTTTATTTAAAATACATGAGTTTCTCATAACATCAAAGAGCAGAAGAATCTTTTTATTCAATGTTAGTTAGTCAAAAATTCAAAGATTATAAACGATTATTAATCCTTGTTGTGATGCACAAAATGATCAAATAAACTTAAACAAATTAATGCATCTATTATTTTCCTGGTTGTAAATTTAAGTCAATGACAATCTGACTTCTGACTCATGGTTGATGAGTGTCCACACCCATCTGACTTGAGTCCCAAAATGAGTTTTTATTCCATAGTTTTGTGAGCCCGAGGCCATGTCTTAGTCGTAGTGTGTGCACTTACTAAACTGAACCTGCTTCAATATACCGTTCACCAGATGGAGTCCGACTATTGATCATCACATATATGATCATGTCACATGTTATGGCTCCGGCAATCACAGAGGTGGTTTTTAGGAGGTTTTCCACCGTAATAAGGCTAGATGCAGTGCAAAGTGGACAATCTGTCGTCATATAAGTGAAATACCATTGAATACGAGGTTAAACCCCAATCAAACAAACAAACATTTCTGGAAACAATCTGTATGTTAAGAATGTTAAAGCTCAATTCATACCAAACCCGATGTGACTGTCGTGCTGTACAAAAATTAGGTAGAACACTACTTTTTATGTAATAAAATTCATATTACGGGCTACTGTCGCGCTGCTGTCACCTGTTCTCTCACGTCATATAGTGACATTATTTGTTTGCATTGTGACCTCATTGCCTGAGCTAGTTAATAATTGTTAAAGCATAGGAATACAGCACCCAGTGTGAACAAAGGAAGCGATGCAATGTTGTGTCGAATCTGGGCGAATCAGGCTTCAGAAATATATGATGTGAACACTCAATCTTTAAAACTTTAAAGGTATTCCCAAATGATTGATACCTAGAAAATGTATAAAATAGTCCAATATTCACTGAACGATTTGCAATGTGTTTCATTAAAATAAACTCGGCCTACATGTGGAGAAAATGTGATACTAACAACTGACTTTTATCAAGTGTCAACCTTTATTCTCAAGTGACCTCACCAGGGGAATTCATCGAGTTACTGGTATCTATAGAAACATGCCATTTTGTTATTTCTCAAGATCTAGCAGTCCTTCGTGTATCTTGGGTAACGTGTTGTCATTATCCACCATAGGCTGCTCCGAATGGAGTTTCCCCTGCCTACATCACAGCTCAAATGACTTTGCAAGTTTGTTAGTGAATAAAACAAATTCTAAGCATCAGAAAAATATGGGATTTATTTTACAGATGGTTTATAGTGTTATCTTTGTAATTCAGTCACTTTCAATCTAATTTTAAACCCATTTGGGAAGATCTTTAAATTAAAACTTGATCTTGTATAGGTTCATCTGACTCATACTGAGGAAGACAGTAGGTTAGAAGTCTACAGAAGACTGCGTGACCATGGAGCGCCCAACATTGTCTCTTATCTCTGGATGAAACAGTTGAGAAAACTCTTACATGTGTGCTATGTTTGTGAGCAGGGTAATTTTTTTTTTTAAATCAACACTTTTCTTCACCTTAAAAGTTTTCTGATAGAGGACATTTTTATTAATTTTTTGTGTGTTCATGTTGTTTTTTTAAACCACCTTAAATCACTGAGATACTTGTTGAAGATATTATTATGAAAATAGGTAAAATCAAACACCTTAAAGAGGAGCTGTGAATGCATTATTATTATTATTATTATTTATTATTATTTTTAATATTATTTTAGTCTTTGTTGTAACTTATCTGATTGAGGACCAATCATGTCTCACGGAAACCCTATTTCTAAAAATATCATTACTAAACCTGTCAGCAAAGCCATCTACTAACCATTACTAAATATTAAAATTTTTTCTTTTTTTTTACCAGGAGGTAGTGTCCACGAGTGTCTACAGTCAGAGGGTGCCTTCAGCCCAGACCTAGCTCTCTCTTACTTCAGACAAGTACTGGATGCAGCCATATTTCTGCATCAACGTGATATACTCTATCTATACTGGACAGGTTAGTCTTACAAAGTACTATAATGAACCACATTTTTCTCATGGCACTCAAGTTTAAATGACAAGTGCAATAATAGTTCATTTTAAGTATATGTACATTGCTTGGCTGGGCCGCTGTAAATTGGGTGTTGTATCAGAGAATTTGTCCTCTTTATCAATATTTAAAGGGCAACTTAATGCCTACCAAGTATAGTTATTCTGGGCTCACTTGAAGTAATTGATGATTATTTTTCCAACCTAAATATAGCAGCCCTCTTTCTAAGGGTAGATTTTTTGGGAGAGAAGCAGTGTTATCTTCACTTAGCACGGGAGGAAGATTAATTTTCCAACATTATCAAACAACTTTCATTTTATGGTTTTGATAGTATAAATTATTACCATATTGGAATGCACTGCCATCATATAAAGGGAAATATCCTTCAGCATGACATACAGGGCCTGATTTACCAAAAGGCCATTGGCCCAGAGTCAAAGGGTATCTGGGGATATTTGATACTGAAACATGACAACAGTTCTATAAAATTGGGGGCTCACTCATGAGTGGCGTAGGGCCAACAATAGGTCAATCAGCTTTACTATACCAATCAACCAATACATCAATCCATCAATCCAACGTTTAAAAATATGTGACATTTAACATTGTTTTAGTGTGTCCAATATACTGCTGTACACCATCCTATTTAGCAGTATTTGTAGAATAACAATAAAGAGCTTTGATGTAGCAAAACAACATCCCCTTGTAGGATAAGGGCAGGGCTTTATGGCAAAGTAGGATGAAACTGCTAATTTAAAAACAGGTTGAATTCACAACATTTAAGGCTATCAAAAAAAAATGAAAATAATCCAGTGAGGTCATGTCCTATTGGAATATCATTCTGTTGCCTAACATCTAAGTACTAAACTCTTTTTGTGACAGGAATATATTATATGAAATTAAATAGTTAAATTATAAATATTAAGTAAATATTCTATGCTGGTTTATTTAAGGGGTTTGTCATTAACAAGGCTTCAGACTGAGAGGAAAGACATGCAATTTTACTAAAACAATTTTTTTTTTTTTGCACAGCAAAAAATCTTGTATTATGCAGCAGTGAAACCCAGGTTACATGTAAATTGTGTAACTTCTCGGCAGCAGTATGTCTTTCTGAAAACTATGATGTTGAAGATGTTCAATGTATGGTACCGGCTATATTACTACCTTTGGAAGTAAGTATAGTTTCTTGTAAGCCATTGAGATTTTGTAACATTTATAAAGAGAAAATCCCGTCCCCGCTAGGTTTGAATTCCGGACTCATTTTGCCGTGAGCCTCTGTAGCTCAGTCAGTAGAGTGTTGGGCCTGTAACCCAAAGCCAATTTTGAGTTATATCTATGCAGACAAAAAAAAAATTATCATTAAGCCACCCGGTGCTTTATGTAGAGAGAGAAATCGCCGCCTTCACTAGGTTAAGATTCAGGAGTCATTCTGCTGTTAGCCTTAGAAGCTTAGACTTTTTGGCCTGTAACCTGGGTTTGATTCCTGGTGGAAGCAAGCAATTTTTTCTGTCTTCATTTATTCAATATATACGATGGTGATCAGTTAGTTTTGGGGAGTCTTATGCTCTTTCAGGTGTGGGGCTGCTTGAAAAGACAGGAAACATATGTTTTCATTATTTTCATTATTTTGGTATAAGACTTTCTTAGTATGGCCACAAAAATTATTCAAAATTTTTTGATTATGTTTGACTTGCACTGGCGCTGCAAATTAATCCTGTACCATTGAGTCTACAAAGGACTGTTACATTAAAAAGTCAAGTTAACCCGTCGAGTATGGGATACCCCCATTCCTGTGGGAAAGCACATTTCTCTGACCCATATAAAATTAACCCTTTTGCTAAACTGACTTAGTTTACTGCACTATTACTTTTTAAACGGCTCAAGAGATTGAGCTGAAAGTTTAATTTCATCTTTGTTATGGAAAGTTTCATTTTTTTTTATTTTCACTGACATACAAAATATATTGAAACAAAGTGTTTGTCAGCATTTCAAATTTGAATGTAATGCAGTTTTAATCATTTTTGAAAAGTTTAATTATATCAGCACCCAGTTTTCTAGTCTCCTTTTACAGGAATATCAATATCTTGTACCGAAAATGTCTTCTCCTCTCTCACAAAGACCCATTATAACATACAAGAGAAAGGGCTTACTGGTTAAGGCGGAATTTCCCTCTGTATCAGACAGGCTGTAGCTCATTCTCTTTAACAGACATAGTGATGGATTAATCCCTGTATCTCTGAAATACCTGTAGGCTGATTTATTCATAACCCATGTCAAATGTCTTGTTAGCTACATTTTTTTACAATATTTTATACACCATATTTATGGTCATTACCTTCTCTCGAGATGTCTGTAGGTTACCCGTACCCATTATTAAGAAACTTGTCTTTGGGAGTTTATCTATAATATAAGATAAATCTATGTTTATAGAATCTACATCCCTGTGCCAGTGTGATTTCTTTTAGAATTATATTTAGTTTTGGGCTTTAATTAGTCTACTGTTGATGATTCTAATAATTTTTTTCTAGTTGATAGTAGAAGAGGACAAACTATGCATTGAGGTTGATTCCTGGGGATTAGGTTGTCTTCTCACTGAACTGTTGACGGCTAGACCAGCTCGACAAGACCTTGTCCATGAAGAAAGATGTGACATTTTAAAAAGGGTAAATGTACTTCAATTCTAACACTATGGCCCGCAGCCACGGCTTTGTGTTAGCATGTGCTTTTCCTAATGCTACTCCTATTTACCCTTCATGGGAACTAGTTTGTCTGTCGACCATTAGGTATATGAGTTAGTCACAGGATGTGGCTCCGGTAATTGCGGGGGTGGTTTTTACAAGGTTTCTTCTTGGTTTTCCACCATAATAAAACAAGGAACAGTGTGAAGTGGACAGTCTGTCGTCATACAAGTGAAATACCATTGAGTACTATGTTTAAACCCAATCAAACAAACAAACAATTGTCATTTCAATTAACTACTGTGAGTTTCACTCCAAATCTATTTTTTTGAGATTTCATGAGCAGATAGTTGGCCGAGAACTATATGGACGGATATTCCAACCTCCCTAGCATGATATTGACCATGTTGTCAAAAGGCTTCCTTATATACCTATACAACATCTGCTCCGTGGAATCTGTTTGTCGCTAAAGCTGGTCTGCTGACTGAATCATAAAAACTTCGATAAAAGAAAAATTGCAGCACAAACGATTTATTTTGAAGGCAGAGTGAGACAACCAGAACAGTGTTCAATACAGAAAGCATGTACTGACAAACTACACACACTGTTAGTTTTTCTCTTTGACCTGCTGTATGGCTCAACAAAGTCTTCTAGTCCAAGTCAAATGATTTGATTTTTGATTTTACAGAGTTTCCCACCATATGCAAGTGCATAATCTATTGTCGTATAAGTGAAATATCAGTCAAACAAAAAAAATTATACTGAAATAAATGTGTAATTAACTACTTTTATACTTCTGCGAGTGGTTGGAGGGAGCTTCATGTTGCCCTGGTGCTCTCAAAGCTAAAGGGGAACAGGAAGCTGATAGTTTGTGTTGTCTGTATCGCGTCCTGTTGTTGTCGTCCTGTATTTGTCCTGTCTTGTCTTTGTTTGTTGCCAGTGGTGTCAAGGGTTGTTTCCTTCATCCATTGGGCTGGCAAGTCATCATATAAGTGAAATACCCTTGAGTACGTCGTTAAACCCCAATCAAACAAACAAACAAACTTTTATACTTCCTGTAGTTTATAGCAGTTGAACTTCTCATCTTCATAGACATTTTTTCATCTGCATTTGTATAAAAACATTGTGTTCTATCATAAAACAAGAAGTGGTTATCCAGAAATTATGTAGTTACTAGTTATGTTATCCAGCTTATAAATGCTGTTCAAAACTTTTAGTAACCATATATTTTTACATCTTAGAGTATCAGTGTGTTATTTTGGGAGTTATCTGTGTTTCTATCAAACAAATCCAATGTACACTGGATATTCATTCTTTTTTCTTTTTTTACAGTTGGAATATGATCCTATACCCAGAAAGCCGGATATAAGAAATGATGTTGTTAATCAAATATTAACTAGCTGTTGGAAGGTAGGTTTAATCTGAAAGGTCATATCATTTCAGCGATTATCTCCAATCAAACAAACGAAAAACATATCATTGGATGCCATGTTTCATACAATGTTGTGTGTTTGTCTGACAATCATCAGGGTTGTTTATTTCCTGGGTATTTCTCGGTTTTCCAGGGTATTAACTGAATGCACGCGGCCGTTGCTTAGTGGTAGCGAGTACGCTTCCAAAATTGAGCCTGCTTCGATGTACCATTCACTGAATCAAGTCCGCCTGTCGACCATCAGGTATATGAGCAAGTCACATGTTGTGGGTCGGCAATCACGGGGGTGGATTTTCCTCTGTAATAAGGCTGTGTACAGTATTAAGTGGAAAATTCGTCTTCATATAAGTGAAATACCCTTGAGTAAGATGTTAAACACCAATCAAATAAACAAACAAACAATCCAGGGTATTAAAGTAAGCCACATTGTGAAACGGACAATCTGTCATCATATAAGTAAAATACCCTTGAACATGACATTAAACCTACATCAAACAAACAAACATCTTAATGTAGCTGTTATTTATATATTTTGTTACAGATTGATCCCCAAGATAGAATGACAGCCGCTAGGTTGAGGATTCTCACAAATTCCAACTCTTAATTCCTGGATAAATTATGTGATATTTTCTAGAAATTAATTAAAGCAAAATATATTTTTGCTGTGAATTGAGAGAATATTTTTTAAATTCCATAGTGGGTAGATGGAAGGAGCTTCCTGTTGCCATGGTGCTCTCCACTAAGAGACCGCTTGGCGCTATTGAGTATTCAAGCCATGTTTCTGGGGTTGTTTTTCATGTCATTGTTTGTTGTTAGTGATGTTATGGTTTCCCTCACCCATTGGACTGGTATGTTGTAATATAAGTTAAATAAATTTTTGGAAACAAACAAAGGAAGCTTCCTTTACTCCCCTGATAAACTTATATGGAGGTTCGCAGTGACAACAGATTGACGTCCCTTTGCGAAATTCATTATCATGATTTTTAACATAAATATATAGACAGTATTGCAAATTAACATTTGCACTTTTAGAAAACCTTATTCTTATTTTCATAAAAATTAAAATATCCTTTTTGAGCCTTAAAGCTATATTTTTCTGAAAACTGAGGATATTCAATATTCAAATGTAGTCTAACTGCAATGCCATGCCATTAGATGGCAATATCATTTGTTAAAGGAACCTCTGTTTATACATTCAAGTTTTAGTTGCAATGCATTAAACTGTCAATTTGCTCACTGTTGACAACAAGTTGTCAGATATAATTAAACAATTTCTGGATAACCACTTCTTGTTCACAAAACAAGAAGTGGTTATCCAGAAATTGATTAATTATGTTACTCCACTTCTAAATGTCGTTTAAAAAAGTAGTCAGATATGTTGAAAGGAGGTGTCCTTACATATTTGGGATGACACACTGTCATATGAGTGGAATAAGTATGACATAAAACCCTACTCAATTTTATCATTATTTCATATATAGTCACTGGCCAAAAGTCTATGTGTTGTATTATATATTTACGGCTCATGAATTTATTATCCAAGACGAAAGCTGTCATTGTGTAACTTTCACTTTTGAAATTAGGGAGAGTTTCCAGTGCTGCTGAATGCTGGTAATTGGTGCATTAATTTCTTAATCAAATTGGAAGAAGATGTTTTTATCATGAGGCAATATATTAGAAATAAGATAATGGCTGCATGAGTATTATCTGATATAAGCCGTTTTGACTTCAATTTCTGGATTTGTTTGAAGAGCTGTCCACCTACATTAATTTTTACATTGAATCACCTGATTAGGAGTTAATAGTGAACACACAATTTGATAACTCTTACGCAATCGGCTAAAATAATTGCAATTTAATGTAACCACATTGCTAATCCAAAGTCGCCATACTTTGAAAGAATTGTACATTGTCTTAATAGTCCCTTTAAATTTGAAAAAAAAGAGAATTCTTTTTATGTACTGTATTTGACAGTCATCTTTGAAATCGTTTAAAATGTGAGCTCATATATTTAGTTGCAAAACATCATCAAATTACTGAACTACAACAGAGGGTTTGGAAGCTGTCTGAGCAAGGAGCAATAAGCTGATCTGTTTGTAATGTTTTTGTATACCATCCTCAGACTTTCTGATTCGATGAGTCAGGGTTTTTTTATAGACACTTTTTTATCGGGAATACCCTGATGAAAAATAACGGCAAATTGAGTTTTTCTTATTTGGGGATTAAAGCAGTCCCCAGTGCCATGATTATTCCAGTCTAACCTTGCCTCATATTTCCAAACCTCAACCTTGGAACGACAAACCTTGCATTTCTACATCTGTATTTATATGTATTTCATTTTCTGTTTTTATGGCAACTGTGTGGCCACCTTGTACATATTCAAACTGGCTGTTTAATTACCTTACAATTATAGCATGGCCTGTGCTGTAATCTTTTCTGGTAGATCTTTCAAATCAGTCTTCTCAAATTTTGTGAGATAACCTATGAGTTGCATTTTCACCTGGTTTGCTGATTGTTTAAATACATAAATGTGCCATTGTGAAAAATAAAGCAAAATTGCTTAAAAATGCTGTCTTCATTGATAATGGGATTAAAAAATTTGTCTGAATCAGTGGCAAAATGCAAATTTAGACTCAGACTGCAAATAATTTGAGAAACCTATAAATCTGTTCACCTAAATTAAGTTTGCATAACCATGGGGAACATTCTGTCCGTCCTCCCCAACAGCACAGGCCTGCATTATATGATTTATATTGTTATGATTAGGGTAATCTGTTATGTTAGTGGTTTATTTTACCCACAGCTAATAAATGGTGAAGGGGTATTTGTCATCTTTATCATATCGTCCGTCTGTCTGTTTGTCTGTATTGTTTACCATTGAAACTGTAGCTGGAAAATAAATAAATTCTTGACTTTGACAGATGCATTTGAGCTCTTAGGCACATTTGGAACCATATTGAAACACAGCGTCATCGGATTGCATTTTTTGGAGTAATTAATGCACCAAATGGAGGCAATTTGTTTTTCTACTAGATTTATTGCATGACTAAGCTTTGAGCAAAGATACATTTAATGAATTTAATGGTGGGTGATTAGGGAGAGCTTCCTATTCCTGTTGTCTTCTGAGCTAAAGAGGGACAGTAAGCCGATATAGCATTTTTGTTATTTTAGGAAAATGCTTTCTTAGTTTGAACAGATTCTAGTTCAGAAAATTTAAAGGTTGAAACGGGTCCGGAATCGAACTGACGACCCTCAAGTTTAGGCACCTAATGCCCGGCAGTATAAATGCCGCCCACTTAGACAACTCTGCTACCCCGCCTTGGCCTTCTCCGAGGGTCGTTGGTTCGATTTAACAAAAATACTGTTAATCTTCACTTTCTAAAAGACACAAAAATTATCAGTCAGCCGATATGTACGTGATGTCTTTGTATTGTCCTTTTGGGTGTCCTGTAAGTGTCCTATGAGGTTTTCATTTCTTGGAGTGCTTTTTTCCTTCATCCATTAGGCGACAACCCAATCATGTGAATGAAATAACCTTCATTCAGTACAGCGTAAAACCCCAATTAAACAAATAAAAAAATTAAATGCAGCTAGCCATTGCCATCAAAAAAATTGCTTCAGGATATTTATAACCTGGGGTATTTTCACGTTTACACATTATTTTATATTTCATTTTGTAAAAAAATTAACTCAAAGTAAAACTTGTTCCATATAATGTTATTGTACATATAGGGTGGCACAATATGCTTCCGGTTTATTTGACATTTTTAGACCTGTAAAACATGTTCATTTTTACTTCAGTTATTAATTTGCATTGTCCAATTTAGTCTTAAGCTTTGTTTGCATAAACAAAATTCTGTAAGCTTGTTAAATAGTCTTTTAGTTTTGTAAATCGACTTTATTTTAAATAAAACAGGCAATGTGATTGACAAAAATGTTATTTTGTGTTGTTCCTGTAGAGGTTCTGAGTGATTGATTGATTGATGATTGGTTGATTGATTGGTTGATTGACTGATTGATTGATTGATTTGTGTTTTAGTCCCTGTTTAAGGATATTTCACTTATATCACAGCGGTATATTCCAACAATAATTGGCACACTCACAACAAAGATGTGAAGAGTTTCCATAATGTTGGAAAGTTCATTTTCCTCCAATGCTAAGAAAAGACAGCATTGCCACTCTTCAAACAAACTCCCCTGAACCCTTGCATTGACAAAATTAGTGGGTTAATTTACTCTCCACTGATGAAAAAAGAAGGAAAAATTACTGGTACCCCTGCGAACCATGTCAACAATTCACAGGTTGGCAATCGAGGGAGTGATTTTTGCGAGATTTCCTTCTAATTAGGCAAAATATCCAGTGAAATGGATAATCAGTCTTCGTATGTACCTTGACAATATTTTACCACGACGTTATGCTCTCCATATAAACTCGGGGTTAAATAAATGGCATTGGAAGAATTTTGACAAAATAGTCCTACACAAAAAAAGGATAAAAAATATATTTGAAAGAATTAATAATATTTTCTCAACGGTTTCCGGTATTTCTAGTTTATGTTAATTGTGTTACTTAATGACGTACATAGTAACCGCGGCAGAGGTTATATAGCTTTGGTAAAAGTTGCTTTAAGGGGCTATTGCTTGCTGTGTTTAGTGGAGTTTAGTTTGGAATGCCAAAACCTATTGCATGGGTCGGACTAAAGTTATTTTCTACTACATCATTTATCTCAAGTTAAGCGTCCGTCTAACAAGTAAATACATTCTGGTATTGATCCGTGAAGGCTAAAAAGAAAACAAATAACCATGCATAGGTCTAAACTAACTTTAGTCCGACCCATGCAATAGGTT
>JARFOD010144962.1:0-12855 GCA_031763545.1 Mopalia muscosa | reverse complement strand
ACATTATGAACATGATTTTTATTGTACACGGTCCTTAATGGGTTCAAAATGGAATTTAATCATTATTTTAAACCACTTTTCTTGTATGTTCAACTTATCGACATCCAATGAGTGTGAACTTTCTTTTTTGACTGAGTTTATTAACATATAAATCCTTTTGGGGGATTTGTATAAAAATGTTGCCGGCATAGCTGATGGAACAATGACCTTCGATAGATACCAGAAAACACTGCCTAGCGTTAAAAAAGAAACAAAGAGACGAACTTGCTACATTGAAAAGCTTGTCGTAATTGAGCAATTCCATTTCATTGATTATCAATAACACTGAGAGACGGACTACCGACGATGGTGTATCTTTTAATAGGATTTCACTATTTTCGGTGTGTAATTTTACATATGTATATTTGTATTTCGCGTTTAATAATTTTCCCGTCACAGGAAATTAGGCCGAATTTCAATATCAGTCATGAATTGGGTTGTAAACAATTGCCTATAACATTGTAACTCCAGTCTTTTTTGGGGAGGAGATAACTCGCTGTAATTACAATTTTGTATCACAAAATATTACCGCCCTCGCAATATGCGGCAGTATAGTTTCTGCCCAATACATACATAATAACAGAGAGTCAAGAAATAGTAAACTTCGCTACTTCACAAGAAACATTGTTAAGGTATACAGCATTCACATCCCAGATTCTAAGGTCAGGACGACAAAAATAGGTTTACCAAGCGGCCTACTGTAGTCATACAGACCTTCCTGGACAACAGCCCTTCATGTCGAGGTGCACTGTTTTTGTAGCTCTTTTATTACAAAATGTGACATATCTTTTTAAATTACTGAAATTGAATGGACGGATGCAGACAAACGGCCAAGAACGTTATATGATTAGCATCATGACAGTACAAAGTCCCAATTGCGGATGGACAGACAGACGGACGGATGAACACATGGTCAGGCGGACAAATTGCTCCTATTTTAAGATTCCCCACAAATATCTAGCGTTTTAAGATACCCCCGCAAATATCTTGCTAGGGTATAAAAAAAACCAACAATGAAAGAGCCTTGATTATGTTTTAAATGGGACTAATATGGGCCGACATACATCCCAAATCAGTATCATGTATTTTAATTACTTTGACGGTCTTGTGAAATTTTTCTGCACAAGAAAAGAAGCAGACAACAAAAAATATTGATAAAATCAACAGGTTGGTTTCGTTACATTAAACTTTAACCAATTGTAGTCTACTCTCCTGTATGCCTTAAAAACCCAGAATATAAAACTATTTGACCTCAGACGATCTTTATCCTGACATAGTATCTCAATTTTGTGAATGCAATGTGACAGCTCTGTATTGTATAAGCCCCTTAGGTTTATGTATTTATATTGAATATAAATTGAGTTAAATCATAGTGCGGCCTAATCCTTGAAATTGAAACAATCAGTCCCAAAACCAATTTGCCACGGAATAAAGACACTTTATACAATTTGTGATATAATCTCACAGATATTCATCGACATTGGGACGCTTTATAATTAATGGTACCAACAGAACAGGTATTTTTACTGGTAGGCTGGAGTCTATAAATAACATTCCGAGGCTTATGTAGTTGTGGTTTGGGGTTGAACGGGATAAACAAAGGTATTTCACTTATAAGAAGACGGATTATCCACTTTTCACACCCCTACATACAATGGAAATCCGAGAGGGAACCTCGTCAAAACTATCTCAGCGATAGTCAAACCATTTTGTGTATGTGCACCTTATAGTAATAAGGAGTAACGGACCCATGAACGTTACATTGAACGATGATCGGTAGTTAGACGACCGCTGTTTTGCAACGGCGCTAAGCGAAATGTTTATTAACTCGAATGAGGAATATTGAGCCGATATTAAAGGTTTTCTAATATGGCATGCCGTTTTGTCACTTCTACCTTCATTCTTCATTTGTCGAATTAGTTTTTCTTTTATTTGATTTGTTTAAGTACAATACTTTTTTCACATATGTGAAAATAAAACACAAAACGTATTACTATTTCATATATATGAAAACGAATTTTACTTTGGTAAAATAAACATTTAAATAACATATGCAGAAAAGAGTTCCACGTATCACAAAACTGATAAATGATTTCTCCCCAAAAGCAAGGGACTTTATCCAACCTTCGTTTGTGCTCCTATCGACTTGTGTAGACTTTCAATACTAATGCAAAGACGATAGGAATATATTCCACATGCTGTGCAAGTTTAGCCTCAGTAGGACATAACTGATCTCGAGTGTTATTCAGAAAATGAACCCCCGCAGCGAGATTAAAACAGCAACAGAGCAAAGCTAAGACAATAACATGTGTTATATATTGGTCATTGAGCGCAGACTGCCCAAAGCCCAACACTCGCGTATATTTACAGCCGACAACGACTGAAACAAAAAACCATACACTGTATTACGAAAAATGCCAATTACGGTGAAAAATAAAGACTGAATATTATTTTAGGCGACGGTTTTATTCTTATTCAATATTAGTATTGTAGTCTACATCATTTCAGACGTAGTAATTGCTCACCGAAGAATCGGTCGCTATTATAGGCCTTTAAAACAAATGAATTTTCCCTGATTTATTTTTCTCTAAAAAATAGCAAATGCTTTGCGAAATGCAGAGGGTTGGTGTGCTTCTGACCAGATTGTTCTTTTTGAGCAAATGTATTGCCGCTAAATACAGGCTGAGAGGGAGAAGTCTACAACTGAGGTCTTGGATGCTTTTATTTTACATATCTACAAAACAGTTCCACTCACTTTTTTAATTTACATAAGTCAAACAAAATGTCCACATATGTTGAATTAAGGTTTATTTTTCATATATCGAATTCTTTTCCACATATGTGAAAAAAATTATCATATTTGGAATTAACGGAATCCTTCGAGACTGGAGTCAATAACTATAATACAAGCCGATATATTTCCTCTTTGTCCGAGGAGCTGTTCAGTTAAAATAGTAATAGTTCCCACACAAATATTAACTCAATATGCACCGGTATGCGTGGTCACTTGTTTTCATATTGACCCATTCGTAACTCAATAAACGTGAAGACTTACTGTCATCAGACCAGCGTTAATTTTGGGTTCATTCATGCATCCAAACGACCAACAATTGCTTTGGGCACTATACAAATATGTGGACAAACATAAATTAATTTAGTGTTGACTTCAGCACTATAAGGGGCCGTATATTATCCGTTTATGCTGTCATAATAAATCAATGGAATAGATTGATAGATACTGTTATTATTCAAATAATTATGAAAATTAGGTTACCACACGAAGATAATGTATGTAGTAAGTACATACCTCCATTGTCTTTTTCGTACAGCCCAGGTGTACATAGTTATAGAAACGCTTCGATGTTGCCATTTGATTAAAACTGGAAGCCGTCTTACCTCTATGACTTATACCTAGCCTACAGCCCACCTGGTCATAAACCAGGACCATTTTGAATGTAGCGGTATTTGATAAAACGGTGAAAATTGTGTGGACATCGTCAGCGAATAACAGCTTTATAAACACATCGGAACTATGCTAAAAATCATTCGAGCTGTAGATCAATTCAATTTATTTTTTTTATAATCCAACAAACTTACAAATTTAAAAAAAATATATTAACAAGTTTCATCATTCTTGAATGAAAACATTGTTGAACTTAATATTGACCTTCACTAAACATTTTCAAATTATTATTTTGGAAAAGTAGAGCTCCCTCGTGACTTCCTGGTATAACATTCATTGCGCTGGTTTATCTCAATTCCAAGACTGCGTTAACAAGCTTAATGGTACTTGATGGTTGCGAAATGTGTTTCTGCGGCATTCTGTCAAGGCCGCCATCTATTTAAAAGTTCGGTGTTGAAATTGTTTATGTAGTAGGCGGAATCAATCTGAGCTGCTTCTGTAGGACAGTCTGCTTCCAGCGACCCAGATGCCTCACGTCAGAGCGATATTCCTTAGACAGGTCTGAGTTCTGTTGAAGTGATGTATGTTGAACGGGTCCGTCGGGGCCATCTTTGACGATAAGAGCCTTCTTTCCTGAAGCTGGCCTCTGTCAGAGCTGCATTTAACTTACCTGGCCCGCGGCCGTGGCTTACTGGTAGCGAGTGGGCTTCATAAACTGAACCTGCTTCGATTTGCCGTTCACCGCCGATCGAGTCCGCCTGTCGACCATCAGGTATATGAGCTAGTCACATGTTGTGTCTCCGGAATTCGCGGGGTGGTTTTTACGAGGTTTTCTTTCGGATTTCCACCGTAATAAGGCTGTGTACAGTATGTAGTGGACAATCCGTCGCCATTGAAGTTTGAGTACGACGTTAAACACCAATCTAACAAACAAACACATTTAACTTGCCTGAGCTACCAGATCAACCTACTGTCTGAGTGGTCTATCGAACGCCAGTGAAAACCAACGCCCCAACTCAAACAAACACTTCTATTCCGAACGTGCAATCTAGTTCACTTGACCTTTGGATTCGCATCAATTTATTCACGTGTATTCTGAAGAAATGTTCGGGTTAAATCCCGCCCAAATGTGGAAACTACCGCCAAAGATATGTAATCAACAATGACGTACCTAAAGGTTAATCATGTATTGCGCCTGCGTTATTATCATACTTTAAAAAACTATGAAACAGAAAGATGTAAAACATCAATCGATGAAAACAGCTATTGCTTGGATTAACTTTGGGATGGAACAATGTCCCCCGAAACAGAATATTTGAATATCAGATAAAGAAACAATATAGACTTCAGAAATTAATGTTATGTCAAATTAAAGCTGATGCCCATATTATACTACTTCACAAAATGTTTCAGTTTATTTGTCAAGCATAATCCAGACAAGAAACAGTATTATTTAACAGTGCAGAACAATTGTAACAAATGACTAAAGGAAAATAGGAGGAGTTTATCATACGGTTATATAGCTTCACCTCTCCTATTTTCCTTTAGTCATTTTACACTTGATGAAGATACAGGCATATGTATCGAAACGTTGTGTTCTATCACAAAACAAGAAGTGGTTCTCCAGATGCATATTTCTGTGTTGTACATGTGTATACTTTTCTGTTGTAACTAATTGACAATTGTCAATAGCCTATTGTATTAAAACCAAAAAAATGGATAGATTTGCATTATTTGGTAATTGACTTAATTATGTTTTTACGAATTGTAGAGCTGGCATCAATAAATATAATGTCAATAACTAAACAATTTGTTAAACGCTTTCATAGTTCCAATGTCAGTCTACGTGTTTTTGAGGTTTCAAATATAATAATATAGCTTCTGCTGAAGGATTGCTGGGGTTCTGACGATATTTGGGACATATTCCTTTAAGCCTCGTTTTTGCTTCAAGATGCACAATGGTAAGGACTAGACAATTATAAATGATATCTTTGTCTTCAGTATACTATATTTCACTTGTTATACAAATTTGCTTAAACTTTGGAAATTGAACGCTGTGTTTGGCCATGCAGACGCGTAATTTGCTTAAAATTTAAATATCGCTTTCCTATCAATTAAGCGCAATCGTGTGAAGTATATGTTCCAAGTTTAATTGTAATCTCTTTATACATAGCGTAAAAAGTCACTGGATGATATTGGCATGTCTAATGTTTAACTATTACAAAATACCGGTTTCCTAAATTTAATTTCAAAACATGTAAAACAGACCCTGTGTGACCAGTACCTAAAAGGCTGGCTGATCGATTTGCAAAAATCGTCCAAGTGGCGTAATTTGTCCTCTATAAAATATGCAATAAATTTAGAAAGCTATCTTTTGACCCTTCCTCTTAACTTTACCTATCCTGTCGTTAAGTTAAGGTTAGGCAATTAATATTTCCCGGTTACAGGTAGATGGGCCAATTATATTTGCCGATTGAAGCTGGTAGATGGGCCAATATTACAGCAAATTAAAGAAAATGCAAACCACTGTCATGCCAATTCTATTGACGATTAAGTGCATTACATTCTGTTTTGTACTCACTTTATTGACCTAAGATATACATATGTAGCCAAGGTGTATTTGACTGGTAATGATTAATATAAATACATTCAGGTTATGACCTCAAATAATTACAATGCACTTAAACGCTTAAGTGTATTTGTTAATCATAGATTTAAATATTTTTTAAAAAAATATTAGTTTATATGATTTATGTTAGGAATATTAAACGAATATAACGCTATTCATTTCTCTTGACTTTTTATAAGAATCGAATTACAATTTGTTTTATTTTTTCCAGTATTATGTGATTGCTGTTATTAGTTTATAATCAAATTATGTTTACATGTATGTTGCTATCCACTAACAGTTGTATGAACTAATTTCATATTATGTCATATCATGACCAAAGCTGTAGATAAAGTGAAGGTGGAAGTAAAAGTAAAAGACAAGTAGTATTTTTTCAACTTTGTCCATTAAAAATGCCGCTATGTGACGTCACATCCGGTGAATAAGCACATGTTAGAATTTGTCCTCTGACATATATTACGGTTCGGTACAAGTTGAACTCGAAGTTGACAGCAGTTGTTCAGGTATTGTTTAAATCAAAAAGGGCAAATTTGAACGTTTTAGCCTCGTTTTGGCTTCCATATGCAATATAGGAAGGACTAGACAATTATAAATGATTCCATTGTATTCAGCATACTAGTTATCTAATAAATCGACACATTGTTTGCAAATTTATGATTACTTTGATAATGTAACACTTTGATTGGCCCTGCAGATATTTAATTTGCATAATCTTTTTAAATCGATATCCAACAAATAAGGGGTTATTTTATAAAGTATATATGAACACTTGCGTTGCTTTTGGCAAGTAGTATTTTTTAGATTTGTATACAATACAAAATGGCCGCATTTGGTAATCAAAAACAAGTCCGATTTTTGTCCACAACATATACTAGGTTTGGGTACAGTTTGAACTCGAAGTCCATAACAGTTGCTCAGTTATTGTCTGAATAAAAATGGGTAAATTTTAAAGATTAAGCCTAGTTTTGGCGGCCAGATACATTATTGGGAGAACTAGACAATTATAAGACATCCCAATGTCTTCAGCATACTAGTATACATATGAATCGACACTTTATTTGCTAATTTACGAAAACATTGAAAATGGTTCATTTTGATCGGCCCTGCTGATATCTAATTTGCACAAAATTTAAAAAATCACTTTCCTGAGAATAACACGTTAATGTCTGAAGTATATGTGTACCAAGCTTCACAGTGATCACTTACGTTGCTTTTGACAAATATATATATCGATTTTTCCCTCAGATTTGAAGTGATGTATTTTGCTAAGTTAACATCACAACTAGTTAGTACTTGGTGTCTTATTTCCCAATATCATTTTAATGAAGATCTTTCGGACCATTTTATTGTAAATTATTTTAAACTTGGCAAAACAGGTTTTTAACGTTGGAGATAGAACACTTGTGTAAAACCAAATCGACTTATTTTATAATCCACACTGTACTTAGCTGCAAAAAATGCTGTTTTTCAAATTACTATAAAAGCGACTGGAATGCAACCACATACAATCCCACATAATAGGTAATAGTGCTTTCCTCATTCAGTGCACAAAACATATAACCATTGATTTTATAGCACAATGAACCTGTGAAGAGAGAATGATTGGTCGAACAGAGCATAGGCGAATCACACGTGACATGGAACATAGAACAATTTAGAACTAAGTGGAAAGGCACATGTGTTCACGGTGAGTTAATTTTCCTTATATGAACAGAATGTTTGTCAAAAGCGCTAAATGAAACTTGATCAAAGGCTTCTTAAGATAAACACAGTTATAAATTCAGTTTTAAGGCAAGTCAAATCAGACATGAAACAGAATTCTAGAGTTTTGTAAAAGACGGGACAGTACACATTGAAATTGAATCACATGCACACCAATATGGCGTCTTCTTTGTCACCTGTACAGTGAATATAAACTAAAATTATATCCCAGTTAAGCTTTCAGTGAGTGTTATTTCCAAACTACATAGTATACTTTGAAAATGAACGTTATATCAGAAAATGTACATTTGAGGATATTGCACTTTTTACGCATGCTATGGAGCGGGTAAGTGTCCAATAGGTACCCCGGAATGGACATAGATAGATTAAATTTGACATAGAACGTTCTGTGTTTTGTTATGTAAAGACTATGTATGTAAACCAGAGCAGTTGTAAAAAAATAGCTGTTTTGCGAAATATCCCATTTGCAGATAAATTTTGCTTTGATATATGTTTTCCATGGGATATAATACAGTATTATTGGAAACTCCACGGACTGTAGCTGTCTTCACACATAATGCACATTTTGATTCTATATTTTGCGAGTATATGTACCGTCAAATTGAGTCCCATTTCAATTGATTAAAAGACACTGCAAATTAACAGAAAACTCAGACAGGAAAGGGGCAGATTCACCTATTAAATACTGTTCAGGAAAACAGCGATTTAACCAAGATGGCAGCTACATACGGAAGTAACCAGTTATTGAACATTAAGACCATGAACCTACTCAGTGAACATAATCATTGGAAACGACAATATATCTAATGGATATTATGTCATACAGTTTCAACTATGTTAGGTCAGGTTTTGTTGTACATAAATAGATAAGTATTGAATTGTCCTAACCCACCCTGTCAAGATTAACAATATTTGATGCAAAATCATTTACCGTGGAATATTCCAGACAAATAGGGTTATACGGTTTTAACAAGCTTAATACTTGTAGGTTTGTTTAATTGAGACTTAACACGGTACTCAATTTTATTACAATGAGAGCGTATCGGTCCAATTATAGGGCACGAAAGCACACTCGGCTTCAATGCCCTCTATGCCATGTATTTGCTGCACACTGTGTATTATTGTGCATTGCGTTCGAAGAAAGAAATTTTTAAAGAGCTATCCACTTAAAAATTCAAGGAATAACATCTACCAGACGAAATACAAAGACATCACAATTAAAACAAAGCTTCTTCCTATGAACAATTAAATACAGAGTTCAGCCAAAATGGAGATATATGAGACTGTACCTACAAATCTTTGTAATTTAAGACAAATTTTAACCGGTCATAAGCCTGCAACTTTCACACAAGAATTAATAAAACAATTTGAATAAGATTTGCAATTGGTCACTTAACAAACAATATGTCTGCTACGAATCCCGTTTTGGAGTTATTTCCTGCATTGCCATACTCACAACATGGCCAGCTTGTCCATAACAAATTGTACCACGAAGTTTTGAGGACATTTTTCTAAAAACCAAATAAAATATTTAGGTAATTTATTGCTTCACACATTTATATATGGGAATGAATAGTAATGTAACATGGAACTCTAGCTTCTTTTGAAGTATCTCAAATCACATACTTTGTAATCTATACTTTCGTTTCACTTGGTGGTTATTTTGATTCGTTCCTGTAATCTATTCTTTCGATTCATATGGTGTGTATTTTGATTCTTTCATGCAATCCATTATTTCCTTCCTATTTAGTGTTGATTTTGATTCTTTCGTGAACTTGTTCAGAAAAATATTTGATATTGGTTATCAGCTTTTTAAAGGCTGTTCTGAATTCTACTCCACTCTCAGCAAGTCACACAAATGAGCAGTAAATTGTGAAAATTAAGTTGGTCGATGCCTTGGACAATACATACTGGTGTGATGTTGTCTCTAGATTAAATGATTTATTTTAATTGATTACATTTTGTTTTGGTGTATTATTTGTTGATGTCTTCAGACACCCCTACATACATTGTACAAGGTAAAACTCGGGTTGAAAACATACCTGTTCATGTATGTAATATTATCTGCTAAAATCATGTGGTTCATTGAATACGAAATATTCGAAATTCCGCTGACAAGCTTAACATAATAGATAAAGGTGACTACTCCAAAGAAGGAAGACAAATTCATATTGATTCAATAATTCGGTTTATTATCAAACCGTGCTGGTTTGATAATAAACCGAAATATTGAGTCAATATGATTTTCTATGATGGTTTAATAATAAACCCAAATATTGAGTCAATATGAATTTTTCTTCCTTCTTTGGAGTAGTCACCTTACTCTATCATTGGATACAATCCAACTCATTGTTGTCAAGATTAAACCATTGTGTAGTGTTTGTCATGTTTGCATGCTGAAGCCACAGCATATAAGTGTATTCATATACTCATTGGCACCTATCTTGAGAATTTTGTTTGTACATCAACTAATTTTGTCATATTTATTACACAATGATGTTTCTACCTTGCAGGTAAACATGTAGATAAGATTGCGATCTTCAGTCTAGGGTTTTTTTTTTTTTTATGTTGTGAAGAAAATGAGTCTACCACATGTTTACATAATGTGCACTATTTTGTCATCTTTGTTAGTAAATGATTTCCCGTGAGATGTTATGACAAATATATCAAAGAACTCAATGAATTTTTCGCAAACGAAAGGTGAAAGTGTCGGGGAAAAAGAAAGATTTAGCTGACCGATAGGAATCATATTCCAATGAGGCGCCATCAATGTAATTATGATCGATACATTGTGGACAACGTTTGAATTTGATAGACATGAAGAGTAAATTGAATAGCTGACTACATCATTGTGGAATTACTAATATACAAGTGTGTTTTGGTAAGAATCCTGATAAAGAACGTGATTTGAGTTATGTCCCTTTGACTATAGCTTATTCCAGATAGCATTATGAGATTGACAACATCATCACATCGCCTTTTGTGTTTGACGTTATTTAAAAGCTCCACTTTCACGAATGTTGGGATGTCAGAAGATCGATTTGCAAGGATTTAATTACCTCCCTTGCAAATGTCTCGAGACTCCCATTGCGTCCCATTTCAATTGAGTAAAATATACTGCACAGTTAAAAGGAAACTCAGAAAGGTAAGCGCCAGATTCACCTATAAAATACAAATACTAGTTCGCTAACAATGAACTGTATAGCTGAATTTAGGCATGAATGTTAGTTTACTGAACTGTCCAGGAAATCAGCGATCTAACCAAGATGGCGGCTTCCGTAAGTAACCGGTTATCGAGCGTTAAGACCACGAACCCACTCAGTGAACACACTCATTGGAAACGAATATATCTAATGGATATTGTGTCAAACAGTTTCAGCTATGTTGGGTCATGTTTTGTTATACATAAATAGCTTAGTGTTGAATTGTCCTACCCCACCCTTTCAAGATTAAAACTATTTCATGGAAAATCATTAACTGTGGAATATGCCAGACGTAGAAGGCTTTAAAAGTCTTGGAATTTGTACGTTTGTTTAAATGAGACATAACCTGTTACTCAAGATTATTTATTATAGGGCAGGAAACCACACTCAATATCACTGACCCTTATGTCATTTATTTGCTGCACACTGTGTATTAATGTGCAATGTGTTCAAGGAAATAAAGCTTTTATAACCTATCCTAAAACAAATTCAATTCAGGAGATCTACAGACGAAATACAAAGACTTCACAATTAAATCAAAGCTTCTTCCTATGAAAAAATTAAATACTGAATTCAGACAAAATGGGGATATATGATACTGTACCTAAAAATCGTTGTAATTTAAGATAAATTTTAATTAGTCGTGAACCTGCAACTTTCACACAAGCAATTATTAACACAATATGAACAACATTTGCAATTAGTCATTTTTTTTATGACAAATACTGATTTCTTAAATATACAATTTCAATTTTGGAGTGATTCACGGTCTTACTTATTCCTTGTCTTTTATTTTCTCATTTGCTACATCGTCTTTGCGATGATAAACTGTGGCAATTGTACATTGTAATCTCTTACCAGCATGGTCCATCCACTGGAAATAGTGTGAAATATTTATCGGTATACATGCTTGGATTACTTGTGTAAACTTTTTTTTTGTTGGCTCCCAGACTAACATTATCCATTACTTGACCCACTGTATAGTTGATTATTAAATTTTCCACACCTAAAGAATATACATTTTGTATACAGATAGTTCGTATTGATAGTTGACAACTGCTTAAATCACCATATAATTGTGTGTATCAAGCTATCAAATGTAATCTGTATTTATCTATGTTTTATTAAAAACACTTCAAAATACTGTTGATGTATAAAATGAAACTGAAATAATGAAAATTCCCCAACTATTTCGTCGTATCACCTTGCGATACCTTGTGATCACCTATGCCCTTATCAGTTTCTTCTGCAGAAGCTGTTGCAATTTTACACAGTTTCCATAGGTAAAGTCATGATCATAAATACATTCCACAATCTCAGAAACTATTGAATATGTAAATGTAACTTTTATTTTGCTTTAATCTGATACATTGAACTCAGTCAAAGTGTCCCATAGGAACGTGTAAAAACTAGTTAATTTATTGTTTATATTTCTTTTTTTGTAATGCTGGTCGTCAGATGCATTGGGGAACTGATTTGGGTCACTGCCTGTCTGGTAGATGTCCTCGTTATTTTTTGTGTGCCTTTCACAGCCAAACTTTTGTTTGGGTGAGTCATTTGTGTCGATAATTTCTGTAACAGAAATATGTGTTCAGAATGTTAGTAATGTCACTACCATTCTCTTGACTAAGGAGTTGACAATAAATAATAACAACAAAATTGTATAAATCGTACATACCTAAATCTTAACAACATCTACCTGCTGCCAATATATAATATTCCACTTAGTTTAGACACTCCCCAACATTCATTTTAGTGCATGTTTGAACAATAAACACAAGTTTAAAACTAATAAAATAATAAAATATACGAAACATATTAAATTTTCCGTTGTCAAATTTTATCAAATGTATTTCACC
>JARFOD010144951.1:0-12855 GCA_031763545.1 Mopalia muscosa | reverse complement strand
CGCTTATGGGAGGAGTCTTTGATAAGGAACGGTAAGTACTGTATAATCAGGTACAAACACCCTCTCTCAGGCTGGTATAAACTTAAACATACCAATCATTGCCGCTTATGGCAAATTAATGGTGGTCTGGGGCCAATTGTCTGCTTTTGTGCACGCCCAAACGCCTCCATAAGCGTAGTCTGAACAATGTCACTACCGGACACTGTACTAGCTGTACTCACAGCCAGTGGCCTCGTGTCCACCGAGTTTTCCCCCCGTGTTGTCAGGGAGGCCTGTACCAAAATGCACAGGATTTGGGTCTGTTGACCGCTTGGCTGAACCTCTCTTGGGAGGTTTACCAGCCTTACCACCTTGGGAAGAACTATGTTCCATGGCATCAGCCCTTCGAACAGATAAGTGCCGGTCACGTGCTGTTTTACACTAAACCCACGTGGTGTTTTTTTTTTTTTTTTTTCTCTTTTTTTTTTCCAAAACGCAATATAAGTTGCTTCAATAGGCTCTTGTGCCTACCGATACGAATATAAACAATTTAGTGTCAGAATATAGTCAATACACAAGTAAGTGTATGTACTAGTATCTAAACTTGAGCTCAGGAGCTCCACCTATAGCAAACGTCTAAGGACTTCAAGGGAACGTTTCGCACTGACTTCTGGGATCATGACGCAATCTCAGCAGATTTCCGGTAGTGTTGATATGAGGGAGAATTGAACTTGGTGATGAATTACCTTAAGTTTCGAAATGTCTAATTATTTGCAACAATAATTTGTAGCCGAAACATTTTTATGATTCCACTATTATGTTTATAATCTAGCATAAATGTAATTAATTCACACCGATTTGGGACGCACCTTGTTAATTTACTTGTATGGTATGAATATTTAATATTATTTAATTCCAAGAAATAAACCTATGGCACGAGGATAATCAAATCCCAATCACTTTGCTATGATAATTTAACCAAGAATGGGTTAATGGATATAATAGCGCTTTGAAATATTTATGTCTATTCTATAAGAATAAATAATCTGAGCTATTCAACAAGCCTTACGCTTGGCTGTATTGGTTAACATTACTTCACAGCAAGCAGCAACCGTTTGGCCCCAATTTACTAAGTTGAGTAGTGACCAATATACATAGGATTTGTCCACGAATTGTTATCTTTGTTATATTAGATAATATGCCTTCACATCATGCGTAGAAGCATAACTATTTAAAATGCCACTGCAGAAGCACAGGATTGAAGCAGATAAAACAGTATGTCACATGGCCTAAAAAAGACTGCAAGATGTAAAATATTAACGCACTGCAGAATTTAGTATACATGTTAAAGTATACATAAAGTTTCCTTTATCGGTTCTCCAAAAGCGCCGGAAACCAAAAGATGGCACATACATGTATTAACCTTTGAACCCGAAATTGCAATATGCAACTAATCTATGCGCTTCAGAAGCTTGATAAAGAAACAGTTGGCATTGCAGTACCTGTTTGAAGTATACATACAGTTTGGTTTTAAAATCTAACAAACTTAGCATTTCAAGACATGTGAGGTCTACTATTGTGCCAAAAAAGATCTCCTAACGAAATTGGTTTGTGGCGAATGATTGCTGTCTGTCTGGTAGCCCAGATGGGTCATCCACACAACGAAATAAAGACTTTATACTGACAGAGGCTCCGTGCCTTTGGGGTCGATGAAAATCTCTCGAAGTGTGATATGATCCGAAATGGAGTATCAATGCTGAAATAAGACTCACCCTTTTGGCGTATGTTGCAATTATCTATTTATGAATCGTATTAAACATCAATAAAGTACACACACGCTTGGCCACTAGTCCAACATTTTGTCTTGGCGTTAATTTATTGTAAACTTAGTACACTCAAATTAATGCATGTATTTTATATTTCCAAAAACTTATCACTCTGACTCAGCGATGCAGACGTATTAAAACAATGAATCATTTATATATAAAAGATAAACAGTAAGAGATTGTTCAGATTCCACGAATCAAATACTCACAAAGGAGAGTTAAATATTAGGTGTCGAAGTTATCAAAGCACTGCCAGTCTTCTAGTATTTTCGTAAACACACCTGTTGGCATTTTAGAATTATGCTTGGTTTAGCTAACATACTCGGTCTACAAAGTTTAGGGCTAAAAAGCAGGAAAAGGTTGAGTAACAAAGATGCATAATTTGTTTTATAAAAATATAAATTATCAGCAAATTAAACAAAAAATAAACGTGCATTTCATACACATTGCCGTATCGCAGTCAAATATTACTTATGTGTGATAATATTTCCCTGATATCTTTATAAAAGACAGATTTTACCACTACGATACATCACAATTTTACAATATAAATTTAACCATACATTGATGCACCATGTTGAACAGTTTGAATATTTGATTTTAATTTTAAACACCACTCAGATGGTTCTCAATCCCGTCAACTTTGCAATTAAGGCAAAGCGACACGGTCATCAATAGTTGTCAATCTCGTCGGACTGAGTGACAACGCCGCCCGCTTCGCGCCCAAGAGAGAGAACTTAATCTCTTCATCGTGGGTGTAAGGTTTGTCAGTTTTACCTGACGTCCCCTGGATGCATACTAGAGAAATGATCCCTAAAAGTATGATCTTAACCTAAGGTGAGACTCCAAAACGACAAGTATAAGTTTAACCATGCTTTGCGGCAGAGCCCTACAGTCTTACTGCCAAGTCCATTGAAACGATTAGATCAATTGTAATTGTTATATGACAAAAAGATCAAAACATCACACACAAGTTGAATGGAAAGAAACTAAAATGGGATATCAAGGTAAAAATAATACTCCCCCTTGGTACCTATGTTGTAGTACGTTATATATGTATTGTTCTATTAACGTGGATAATGTAAGCACAAGATTCGAAAGCTGTATGGGTATTGCACAATGACTGCTTCCCCATAGGCGTACGTCGTCAAGTTTATGATCAATCAAATGTGTTATATTTTTCATTATTGTAAATCGATTTAAAAAATCGGTCTATTAAATAAAAATAATAAAAACATTTCAACTGTTCGAAACATGTTTTTCATACATGTCTTGACAGATTGTTTGTTTGATTGATTGGAGTTTAACGTCGTACTCAAGGGTATTTCACTTATATGACGACGTATTGTCCACAGCCTTATTACGGTGGAAAGCCTCTTAAAAATCACCCTCGCGATTGCCGGAGTCACAACATGTGACTCTCTGATATACCTGATGGTGGAAAGGGGGACTCGAACTCGTGAACAGTAAATCGAAGCATGTTCAGTTCAGGAATTGCACTCGCTACCACTGAGCCACGGCCGCGGGCCTCTTGACAGATGCAAATAAGATTTCATTAATGCTTATGGATGTTTCATTTATTCTAAACTAAGTGCCCTGAGATTAACACAGGTCATTATACTTCCAAAAACTAATCACTCGAACACAGGGATGTCGACTTAATGAAAAAAGATGAATCATTTATATGTAAACGATAACCAATAACTGATTGTTTTCATTTGGTAAAGAATTCTATCGCCATTTAAACAGAAGCGTCATTTTTTTTGTACGTCTGATTTGAGAGTTTACGTCGTACATAAGGCTATGCTACTCATATGACGACGCTACATGGGATTCATGTATGAAGGCACCTTACAAATCGTTCTCAACAAACAACCATGACATACGAGAATCACACTACAAACAACCCTCATAGATCGGTCGTTTTGTTTAGCTACAGTTATGAGGAACATGAAGCTCCTTCAACCACCAGCCATTAACAACTTATTCTAAATTTGTAACACTCTTAAAAGGTTAAAGGTCAATTTTCCTGATAAATAATAGAAAATATGAGGATCAGTCAGTCTCTATGTTAAATTACTGGTTTAAAAACTTTATCGTCAAAATTATGATATTTATACGTTTCAGAATATTGAATCGCTTCCAGGAATATATATGACCAATTATTACTCTGCATCTATTAAGGCGTCTTATAAAAAAGTTAAATCTCCCCACATTGGTTATTTAGGTTTAATGTGTGGATGTATCAGCAACATGTTCCCGGATATAAATTCAATGGGAATCCGAGATAAACGTTTCTAGTTGAATGCTATAGAAACACACTAGGTCTACTAGATGTGATTTATGTGCTTCTAATGAGACATCTATAGTGCTATCGGATATAAATTGTATACGTTCTCGATTGAACTAAGCTTAACCTTATCCGCCCTCTCGGGTTAATTTGTGACTATGTTTAGATGTGTAGATGGACGCATACGGATATTAGACAATCAATCAGACAAGTTAAAAACAGTATTTTACTAAAGTTAAAAAACCAGGACTGTCTTACTTGCAATGAATTTATATTTGTTATGAGTTGACGTTTGGTCGTTCGATGGGAGCTCAACACAACGAAGGAGGCTCCTATACTCCTATAACAGGGAGATAAACGACCGTCTTCTACTCTAGATATAAAACGGGACTGCCTAATTTTGCCGGATAACATAATCCTTGTTGAAGCCTCCGCACATACAAGGCTTTCCAGAAAATGTGTAAAATGAACATATTCAAATCATGTCCTTTCATGCAAAAATCTTCCCAGGTTTTAATAATCGGCAGGCGCTTGAACGATTGTGTAGCGTGTCCACTTTCATCACATGGGCTCATTGAATGCTATGGAAGATGTATTTGTAACCAACAATCGGTGGATTGAATTACCAATTTGTGTCATTATGGATCAATTCGGATAAATCCTGTAGTGATTGTCTCAGACACAATGGGAAGCTATGTATTTATATGGTATAATAAGCTGTGAGAAGCAATTTCACAGATAATTCCAACAGTTTCTGTGGAATGTTGAGAAAGACTGTTCTTCCACTGGTCGTTTTCCCGACGGGTGGAACATTTCTTCAGAACGATACAACACAGCATTCACAACAAGATTCAACCAGAACTAAACCGACTCCAACTTGACAGATGTAGCAAAGATATTAACCAAATACCGACACAAAGAAGATAATCGTTTAATTTGATATCATCGAAAATATAAGAAAAATGAGAAAATTAATTGACCGTGTCGACAGATCAACTGGAACCATTTAAATCATTAAGAATATCATCAAAGGAAAAATATGATACGGTCATATCGGCATGATTATGAATTCCCTAAATACATCTCCGCATCAAATTAGGATGAGAACGATACAAGACACAGTAGATATAAAAAGCAATATACATGTAGACATTCGACAAAAACGTTGAGTTAACATACGATTTATATTTAATTCATTTTGAACCATTTTTCAAGCTACATAAGTTGAAGTCTAACATTATTTAAAAAATTGCAAGCTGAATTCATTCGCAATTTTCCTTTCAGAAAAAAGGTACTCGCTTTTAGCTTTTAATTTTGTGGAGAAAATATATTTGACTTTCTCAGAAGACAATATAACCTTGTGCTTAATAATTTCAAGATGAAAACCTCTCTAATGTAAAATATTAATAAAACCTCCAATAACCTGACACTTTGTTTAAAAATACTTTAAATATTTATAGTTCTATTTCCGGTCGTTTCTCAGCTCACTAACTTTTCTGAACTAAAGTCTTTGGAAATAAAGAATCTACTGTTATATTCATATTACTTAACTTATACTCTATAGCCATTGATTAACATGTATATAGACTCTGATGTTATAACCAGACAAATACCAATCCATCTTGTAAACCTACATCTCGGAAGTTTTATTTTCACTTAAAACATGTTCCCAGACGTTACGTGAATTGGTTTGTGTTTACCTTATTATTATAGTGTCGCAGAGACTAACCACGGGCAGCTCATGAGAGTCTGCACTGAGTCCAGTCAGTCGGGTATTTCCAGCAAATAGAAACATTGAAGTCATCGCTCAGTAAATAAAATACGATTGTTGGAGCGCTATGTAACGTGTGTCGATTTTGACTGCAAGTTTCCGAATGGACCATATCTATCTATATATTTTTGAAAAGGCTGAATACCCAGGATTACATATGTACATAATGTGGGGAAAGTCCAATTATTAGTGCAAAATTATGGCCAAATGAGTAAATGTCAACAACAAAAATAGACTGCATTTGTCAAGGTTTATTTCTCGAAGTGCAATAACGATAAGACTCAATAGATTACTTGACAATAAAGAGTTTTTGTAATATAGTGCAGTAATACCGAGGGATATGTGAATAGTAAGCGTATATCGGTAATGCCCACTTTCTATTGATTGTTCTAGTCAATGTTTATCCTCGCTGAATAACTCCACAACATATTTCGTCATCACTGTTAGGAGACCGGACACGTTTGTACATTTCAGTCTGAAGAGATGAAGGTGCTTTCTTATTGGGAAGCTGATTTACTGGTAACTATGGAACTGTGAATGAGCACTAATGTTTTGGAAATATATACATAATTACATAATGACATGTTAACCGATTTCAAAGGAATTCTGGAACTGGTCTTGGATGTGAATGGATAGAAATTCATAGAATGATACAAAGTTAAGAGTTGATTAATAAATTTTGACGTTCATGAAGCATCTCACGTACCCACATCGTAACAGATACTGTCGTAATGTTCTTATCGTTCAAGTCCAATTATTTGATGATCTTAAATTGGGCTGTAGCGCCGTCCTTGTCGCTGAAACTTCCTTAATGAGTAAGATTGAGGATATAGAGGGTGATGTATTAATTGGAAGTGTTAATTTAATATATTCTCTAAGTCATTGCTGTTTAAAAGTGAAATAATGCATTAAAGATAAGAAATATATCTGTGTTGCAAAATATCCTAGCCTCAATTATTTAATAATCTAAAACTCGGCTGTATCGGTTACAGATCCTTTGTGACCAAGATGGATGAGAGACCCATTGAATGGAAGAGTTAATTAATTACTTCATGAGAAGCATTACTGTTTAATCCGCAATAAAGTAGTTAAGATAAGAAATATATCTGTGCCAAAATACCCTAGCCTCAACTATCTCGAGACAAGATCATTTTCAGTAATCTCCAACAGAACAAGATCGATGACGCGAAGCGCTTGATAAACTTTGGCTTCTTCAGTTCATCCAGACTTTTTACTGGATGACACACCGGTTGGGAATTACACCTTAAAAAATATGTTCTTAATTTTTAAGTATATATTATAATCTGCTGTGAGTACAACCACTGCTATAACTTAATTTTTCCCCATTTTTTGTACCATTTTTCTATTTAATATGAAAAGTGGAATGGGTTTAATTCAGCTTCAACATAAAATATTGATTTGTCTCTTTAGCATTCATTGCAGTGTTCTGACATATAGGATAATATTCCAATTAAAAACAACCGTCTTTAAACAACCGATTTATTTTTAATTCTGCTTTTGTAATAAGAATAATCTTCTGTTGAATAACAATTGTAGTTGATTTTTTTAAGCTTGGGAGAAAACGATCTTCAATAACAGCCAGTATTGGCACTCAGAATACCAACTGTTGGGGAATTTGTAACTGTTGTTCCACTTGCGCAATGCCGCGGATGTTGATTTGATGATGTGTGACAATGATTAATGAGAGAAAAAGAGCTACTGAATTGATTTGTAATGGGCGATTGGCGGCCTCACGGAAGACTTGAATGGCTGGAACAGCTCATTACACCCTGACAAATCCTTGGTTTCTGTCGATCCATACAACCAACCAACCCCCAGAAGCTATGTACAAGGGAACATATTCTTGCCATAATACACCAGTTGTAATTAAAGATCGCAACTCTTTCTTATTTAAATTTGCCAAGATTTTATAACACAATTTCTGCAATGAGCTTAATAACTTTCATCAAGACAAAACCACACATGCTGGAATTGCTTTCGGAAAATTTTACTCTAGTATTACGAGTAATTATAATATATTAACATTAACCCAGTTAGTCCTTTATATAAAAATCCTAAAAAAAATTATACAATCTGAATTAATCTCTCTATCACATTCTTGCATGCTTCAGGATTTAAAACATGAAACCTTAATCAATTATAATAGCTACATAATCATTATTCGATACCACGTTACGTTTTTTCTTCAATATTCTATTGAAGAACATGTGATTAATTGTTAAAAAGAAAATTACGCAATTATCTCATAGATCCTTCTTTAGTTGTTTAATAACTTCGATAATCCAGAAATTTTCTTTTAAAAATTCTGTCCTGATTTACAACACAACCCGATCGAGCTCAATGATGATAAGCAGGGCATAGTGTGATCTACGTGTCCCCTACCGTTTCGAAATAAAGTTTCGCACATATTTAAAACTCCTAGATTATAAACACTTGAAAGCATAATAATATGTTGATTTGTATGTAAAATCCCTTTGATGCCTCACTCTTTGACTTTTCGGCGTCTCTTTTGGACAAAATGCTAAAGGATTTGTCTATGGAATCCTGTTAAGATCCTGTAAGATTGTCGAAATCGTATAAGATTTTATAATTATTGTTTTGGGTCCCATAGGATGTCCAAAATCCTATACGATTTTTATGTAAGGATTCTACTGTATTAAACAAAAAGACATTCATCTGCTTTTGCACCATTCCATTTCACTTTTTATATGACATTTGTACCTGTGTTCTGACCTTTAACCCCTACTCCACAACTTGGCCTCACCTGAATGATAAATGACACCACCTGCTTAGTAATGTAAATATTTTGACGTTTCTTGTCTGAGAACACTTTGGTTGGAAAACGGAAAAATGTTTAATTTACTTTGGGTTAGGAAAGGTCAGAAATAGACGATTGGATAGTGTAGACATTTGTTTGGTCTGTAGAGATGTTGATGATGGATACTATTGTGGTACTTGAGAATCTACACAGGAAATACACAGACTGATGAGATTTTGTTGGAATTTTACATGTTGTAGTATTAAGTAGACATAGGTACAAATATACTGTCGGCTGCATTGATAGGATTTTCTGGTTCTTTGATTGGTTTATGGTGAATGAGTGTTATCTGTCTGGTAGTCCAGATGAGTCTTCGACACAGCGAAATTAAGACTTTATACCGACAGAGGCCCCCGTGCCTTTCTGGTCTTTGAGAATCTATCTAGGTGTGATACGACCCTCAATGGAATGGAAGCCTCAGTTTGTTTGTACGTCTGATTTGGGAATTTACGCTGTACGTAATGCTATATTACTGATATAGCGCATTCTACGACATTCCTGTATAAAACCACCCTAGACATCATTTGCAGCAATCTCTTATAACACACGACAATTACACCAGAAAAATAAGCACCATCACAAACCGATTGGTTTCATTTTGCCACAGACAAGAGCAACATGCAGTTCCTTCCATCCATCATTCATGAGCAACCTATTTTAAATTTGTTAAACGTCTCAAAATTCTCTTGCATCGCTGTACACTCACGATTAAGAGTTGTTGATCATTTCATAAACTGATATAATATAGGATAACGTCTAATGCAAATTCCGAGTTAAATAATTGAACATATGTGGCTCAGTTAGTGAATAGGTTAAATTAATGATTACATTGTTTTATCGTCAGATAAGGTTTCCAGAAATTTATTTGACCCATTCTTTCTCTGCGTGCACCCAGCAAGTCGCCTTGACAAATTAAAAGGTTAAATGTCCCAACACTCGTGATTTACGATCGACTTCAGTGTCGGTGTATCAGCAACATGTTCCCGGATATAAATTCAATGGGAATCCGAGATAAACGTTCCTAGCGGAAATCTGTAGAAAACACGAGGACAACTAGATGTGACGTATGTGTTTCTAATGAGACATCTATAGTGTTATCGGATATAAATTGTAGACGTTCTAGATGGAACAAAGCTTAAACTAATCAGTTCTCTCAGGTTAATTTGTGACTATATTTGTGTAGATACACGCATACGGATATTAGACAATCAATCACACAGATTATCAACTGTCTTCTTATCTACATAAAAATAGGGATATGGTCTTATTTGAAAAGAATTTGTGTTTGGTATACATTAAGTCAAGTTTGTTTGCTTCATTGCACTTAATGGTGGTTATGTTGGAATGGAAATCTGCCCATCGCCTATAAAAGGGTGCCATAGCCTTTTTGGCTTTGTACCAACTCGTCACTTTTTGGGGTTTTTTTTCACACACATTCACAATTCGGATTACCCAGAACATATAAGATACTCTCCAATCCATTATGTTTAAACATCTCAAACTAGTCCATGTAAACCGTGGTTTAAGTTTTAAAGTTAAAGCATGTTGGTAAAGTTATTAACACTGTTGTCCAATCAATTTATTTACTATTTAAACAAAGCGTTGTTTTGTTGGCAAACCAGTTTGTCTCTTTGACTTAGATTGTGTATGGGTTAAACGTGCTTTCTGTATTTGAATTCCAATGTTATAATATGAGAGTTACGTCAGCTTCAAAACTACATATATATTAAATAAATAACAATTTAACGATCTCTTTTATAAAATGAATACCATTATACATTTCTTTTGACATGAAGGAAAAGGGGAAAGTGTATATTTTTTGTCAATTGAGAACTTGCTGTGAAAAAATATATGAGATTTTGTTATTATTCCATACTTATCAATTTAAGTCATTTATAGCTTAATTAAACACTTTTCCTGGAGAATTACTTATTTCTTTTGTTTTTTTTGTGAATTATAACGACGAAAACAATGTCACCCAGTGGAGGATGAAAGCAACCCTGGACAAAACTAGCACGACCGATAAGGTACAAAATAAATGCCAATGTACATTTCTGCTAACTTATGTTGAACAGTCTGAAATATGGAGCAATTATAATACTTTTTACCTTAAGGCAGTAAACATGTGTTCATACGTTTAAGTTTGCAATATAAAGCAAGTATTCACACATTTTAAAGTCGGAGCTAGATTTTTGTAGCTATTCTTAGCGTTTTGGTAGAAAGTGTTCAGATTCCACAAATCAAATACTCACCAAAGGAGAGTTAAATATTAGGTGTACTCAGTCTGAAAAGTTTAGGGCTACAAGGCAGGAAAAGGCTGAGTAACAAACATGCATAATATATAAGAATATTCATTATCAGGAAAGTAAACAAAAATAAACGTGCATTTCACACACATTGCCATATCGCTGTCAAATATTACTTATGTGTGATATATAAATAAAAGACAGCTTTTACGATGCATAACGATTATGCAATATCAATTTACCGTACATTGATACACCATGCATGTTGAATATTTTAATTTTAAACACCACTCAGATGGTTCTCAATCCCGCCAACTCTGCAACTAAGGCAAAGCGACACGGTCATCAATAGCATAGTTGTCAATCTCGTCGGACTGAGTGACAACGCCGCCCGCTTCGAGCTCAGGAGAGAGAACTTAATCTCTTCATCGTGGGTGTATGGTTTGTCAGTTTTACCTGACGTCCCCTGGATGCATACTATAGAAATGATCCCTAAAAGTATGATCTTAACATAATGTGAAACACCAACACGAGGAGTATTAGCTTAGCCATGCTTTGAGGCAGAGCCCTACAGGCTTATAGCCAAGTCCATTGAAACGATTAGCTCAATTGTAATTTCAATCGGTTTGAATTAACTGTGGTTTGTTTGCTTCATTGGAGTTTTACAACAGGCTGGGAGCTATTCCACCTATATGATCTCTACTATAAAATGCTCATTTTTCGTTTTACATTTTTTAAATCAAATATAAACAAAAACTGAAACAAAGTATCTATTTTTTGTCTATTTAGAACTTATGAGAAATGCTAAAATATATTAGATTTTTTTTATCATTCCATACTTATTAATATAATTTTTTTAAAGCTTTGTCTTTACTTAAACACTTTTCCTGAATAATTAACTTTTTCTTTAATTATTTGTGAATTATAACGACGAAAAAATGTTACCCAGTGAATGATAAAAGCAACCCTTGACAAAAACTGGCACCACAGATAAGGTACAAAACAAATGTCTGTGCTCATTTCTGCTAACTTATGTTGAACAGTCTGAAATATGGAGCAATTATAATCGACATTTTACATTTCAACTTTAAGCAGTAAAAATGTGTTCGTAATATAAAGCAAGTATTCCCATATTTTAAAGTCGGAGCTAGATTTTTTGTAGCTATTCTTAGCGGATTTTTTTTATAAAGTGTTCAGATTCCACGAATCAAATACTCACAAAAGGAGAGTTAAATATTAGGTGTCGAAGTTATCAAAACACTGAGTCTCCTAGTATATTCGTAAACCCACATGTTGGAATTTCAGAATTGTGCTTGTTCAAACAAAGATACTCAGTCTAAAAAGTTTAGGGCTAAAAACAGGAAAAGGTTGAGTAACAAAGCTGCATAATTTTTATAAGATTATTTATCAGGAAAGTAAACAAAAGATAAACGTGCATTTCACACACATTGCCATATTGCAGTCAAATATTACTTATGTGTGATATATAAATAAAAGACAGCCTTTATGACTACGATACATAATGATTTTGCAATATCAATATACTTATAGAAACACCATGTTGAACACTTTCAATATTCGATTTTAATTTTAAACACCACTCAGATGGTTCTCAATCCCGCCAACTTTGCAACCAAGGCAAAGCGACACGGTCATCAATGACATAGTAGCCGCCCTCTTCGCGCTCGGGAGAGAGAACTGTATCTCGTCATCGTGGGTGTAAGGTTTGTCAGTTTTACCTGATGTCCCCTGGATGCACACTATAGAAATGATCCCTAAAAGTATGATCTTAACGTAATGTAAAACATCAAAACGACAAGTATAAGATTAATCATGCTTTGAGGCAGAGCCCTACAGTCTAACTGCCTAGTCCATTTAAACGATTAGATCAATTATAATCTGAC
>JARFOD010144940.1:0-12855 GCA_031763545.1 Mopalia muscosa | reverse complement strand
TCAGTGGTTATATGCAGGTGGTTGGAGCTTCATGTTGCCCTGGTGCTAAAGGGGAACAGGAAGTCGATCTGTTTGTGGTGTTTGTATTGCGTCCTGTTGTTGTCGTCCTGTATTTGTCCCATCCTGTCTTTCCTTGTTGCCAGTGGTGTTGAGGGTGGTTTCCATCACCCATAGGACTTTTATGTCGTCATATAAGTGAAATACCCTTGAGTAGGATGTTAAACCCCAATCAAACAAATAAACAAACAGTGGTTACACTATCTGACAACTAATCTACCTTCCATCGCAGGCCTTCTGATTTGAGGTGTTCTGTCCTATGCTTTAACACTGATCACTCACCTCATATCAGAAGGCCTGTATCGTTCCATGTACCACTCACCAAATCGAGTTTCTTTGGTTCATTCTGGTTTATAAGAGAGTCTCCCAAGGTTTTCAACCAAATATGGGCATTTTAAAGTCATCATACATGTTGAATGGTCTACACTTGATTGGTAAAACACTTCTCATGCAAACAATTACTTTTTAAAAATACTTTTGTCACAAACTATTGTCACCTTTTCTGCTAGATATTATATTTTTGTTGCCTACATATGTATATTTATTTACATGCTGTATGCTCTTTACTATAACAGATGGGAAATATATACAGGACATAATACAGTTAAGATCTATCCAATGTTACACCCTGGTTTGTTTTTTTGGGGTTTAACGTCGTACTCAAAGGTATTTCACTTATATACTGACATGCCAGGTAAATGGTTGAAGCAAACCACCCTTGATACTACTGGCAACAAACAAAGACGGGACAACTACAGGACAACAACATGACGCAATACAGACACCACAAACAGATCAGCTTCCTGTTCCCCTTTAGCTCTGGTAGCGCCAGGGCAGCATGAAGCTTAACCTCGCTTGTAAACTCTGCACACAAATGTCCCATAACAACAGGATTTAATAGAAGATAAGATTTTATAGAAAAGTTAGCTTTTGCTTAAATGAAAATAAATGACATCTTTTGTACTGCTGTTTGGTCTCATGATGTTTTATGTAATTTTAGCGTGGCTATATTTGTGGTAATATTCAGTGCTGAACACTGTTACCATGGAAACCATAGCCTGTAAGCAAATTTAGTCGATAAAGAATTAATTTATTTGTCCTCATATATGTTGGACTGTTGTGTGCTACATATGAGTTTCTTTTTAATAGCTAGTATTAAAGATTTATCCAATAAACAAAACAGATCTTCACCGACGGGTGAACAAGTATTTATACCATGACTTTTCACAAGGCAGTCTGTTATGTAGTGTTAGCCACATGCATTGTAAGAAGCAGTTGCTGCTATCTGTTGAGTTCTAGCTGCGGAGATGGATTTAGGACACTCTGACATCAATACGCTACATAAGGTTGTCCTGACCTGCTACTTTGCATCAGCTATACTCTCTGTCGATTCCATGTGTGTCACTTTTTTCTCTTTGACTTGATTGGATGCTGAACCCGTTATTTTTTTGTCAAACAAAGATGTCATTTTGTATAATTTTCAAATGGTACCGAAACATCATTACCAGTACAATTTTGGTCAAAGGTTCTAAGTGTTGGATATATAGTGATGATTTCTTCTGTGGTTCCATCTAGCCGAATAGCAATCCTCGATGTTGGACCAGTCACGAACATGGTATATTTTTCATAATTCTTATGTACCTATGATTGTATATTCTTTTAGTAAATTCATTGTCAAATTGCCAAATACAGTTATCAGAAAAATTATTAATTGCCTGTGTACGGTATGTCTATTGATGTATGGTACTGTAAATATCTGAATCATCTTGTTCAATATTTTCACCTGTAGTTCACCAATATGTAGTTTGACAAATTGTTGATTCTTTTCTATAGTCTGTTAATACATGTAGCATAATATGATATTTGCTTCTAACAGTCCCAGTTTGATTTTAGCTCCTCTGTTCAGCCATGTTTGATTACATATGTTCATTTAATACCATGTATGGTCTTCATTAATTCATTTAAATTACTTTTGTTATTTTCTTATTTTGTTTTATAAATATGTGTTACATGTACATTACATTAAAGAGATATTACAATTGTTTTTCTTTTCTTAAGTTTATCCAGTTCTTTTTAAGTTGGTGTCTTTTAATTTGCTTGAAATAATATATAATGTACACCAGAAGCGTTATTTCGAAAAAAAAGAAATATTCAAGTTTTTTTTATTAATTAAAATAATTTACTTGTTTTATTTTACTTTATTATTTAATAAAAATTGTATTTATTACTTCTTTTGTTTATGCTACCTGTGTGTAATAGTTCATATTTCAGTATGTTTTATTTAAGTACAATCAGGGCATTGAAAAATGTTTATTTTAGGTTTTGTTTGATTACTGTCATATTTTGAACCTTATTTTGTCTACATGGGATTGGAAGTTTCTTTCAGTTTTAGGCATACTCTCTGAATCAAGTTACCTATCAATGATATATTTCTAAGAAGTATTTACTTCATCTCCTCTATCCTTTTTCTTTTTTTTTTTTACAGTTTCTCGATTATTTTGTGAGAGTGAATCTTTCAAAATGGATTTGATTCTTGATGTAAATTCACAAGTGTATCCAGTTGACTTAGGTAAGTGTATTTCATTTATCTTATGTGATTATTAATTTAAACTCTGAATATGAGCTACAAATCTCACTGGCATAAACGATATCACTGAGTATAATGGAAATCAATTTCTTTCAATGGCTTACCAACATTATTTGTTTTTATTATTTAAATATCAAAAATGTAATGCTAATATCTTGATCACATAAACATAGTCTGGGCTATCTTTCAAGTAGAATCAAGTCTGTCTGTTGACCATGAGGTATATTAGTGAGTGCCATGATGTGGCTTCGGCAATCACAAGAGGGTTTTTACGAGGTTCCCTCACAGTTTTCCACTGTAATAAGGCAAAGGGCAGTGTGAAGTCGTCATATAAAGGAAATACCCTTGAGTAAGACATCAAACCTCAATCAAACAAACAAAGCTATCTTTCAAGTTGACAACAGTTTTATTATCTGGGGTTTTCTGAGTACATGGAGTTACCTGCCCCTCTTTTGCTCCAGAGATATGTGATGATTATAAAAATATATGAGATAAAATTATATATTTAACTTTTTCCATGGGGGTTCACTAGAGACTCCTATTGCCCAGGTGCTTTCAGGGCCTATTACATCAAGAGGCTGAATTATCCAATGTGTCTTTCTTATTTCTTATTGTGCTATCTTGTCATTGTTTGTAGTAAGTGTCTGGAAGCAATTAAAATTAGTTAAATAACTAAATAATTTGATATAAAACTTACTTCAATATCGATGTCTGCCTGCGGCCGTGGCTAAGTGGGACCATGTGGGCTTATTAAACTGAACCTGCTTCGATGTACTGTTCACCGGATCGAGTCCACCTTTCGACCAACAGGTATATGAGCAAGACATATTGTGGCTCTGGCAATGGCAGGGTTGGTTTTTTTACCAGGTTTCCTCACAGTTTTCCACAGCAAAATGGCAAGGTGCAGTTATATAATCTGTCGTCTTATAAGTGAAATACCCTTTAGTATGGCGTTAAACCCTAATCAAACAAACAAACAAATCAATATCTATGTCAAACCCCAAAAAGATTTTTTTCGAACCGTATTTGCCGTATGTAGAATCTAGTGAGAAATTTTTAACCAGAAAATAAGTGGTCGCGAGAAATTTGACATTTTTTTCCAGGGGTGGCCATAATAAATGTTCATGCCATTTTGTTAAGCAGCATGTTCCCACAAGTCTATTCGTGGGGTCTTTTACGCTGAGGAACATTCATTTTAAACTGTAAACAGAAAATTCTTAAATTTGTGTGGCTATTACTCGTGAGTACACACCCATCATTTTGTAAATTGAAAAACTGTGAAGAAGAAATATCAGTACTTATCAATATACATGAAATATACAAGTATCACTAAATTTGTTATTGTAGTTGGTTTACATGAAGCCTAAACCATTAACTAGCACAATATTACAGCCTTTATTATTTTCGCAGTAACATTTGTTTTTATGCTTTTATTTTGACATATACTTCAGGTGATAAATTCCGTATGGTGATTGCAACAACATTACGTGAGGATGGTTACCCGGACGACACTGAATATAACGCTGCCAATAATGAACCGTCTCGAGCAGACAGTTTTGAATATGTTATGTACGGCAAGCTGTATAGAATCGAAGGAGATGAAACAGGTCCTGACTCTTCAAGACTGTAAGTAACTTGTCTATGTTAACAAGTAGATATGGAGATAGTAGCTGAAACATATGGGCAGTGGGTGAAGGCTGCTCTAGTGTAAGAGGCAACATTACTGCAAACTATTGAAGTGCCATTGATTCTTTGCCTGGTGATTGGCTCCCAGTTTTTAGTCATTTGTGAATCATTTCATTGCCTACCAGTGTATAGATGGACGTTCCATTCACCATTTGGATTGCTTGACTTCATAGAACTGAAATAATCCTAAGTACAGCTTATTGGTATAGCTTTATCCTCTATCACTGGAACCGGAGGAGAGTTAGGAGACTATGCATTTACATCTACTCTATCCTTTTGTTCATCTTTAAACCAATACATTTTCCGCCCCTTTCAGTACTGTAACCCCTTCAGTTCTGTTGCCCTGGTGCTATCAGAGCTAAGGGGCGATGTGAGGCTGATGTGTTTTGATATCCTTATATTTAGTTCTGTAATGATCTCATCTTTGTCCAATGTTGTCTTTGTTTGTTTTTGCCAGTTGGGCCTTGTGGTTTCCTTCACACATTTTACTGGTACACCCTTATACAAATAAAATAACTGTATGGGTGGTGTTTGTTAACATCACTCTTAAATCTAACAGATTTACTTTGAATTTTTTAACATTTTCTTAATTTTGTTAGGAATTATTGCCGCTTTGATGAACAAATCTCCTTTGTCTCCTTTGTGCTTTTCCCTCCATACACATTGATACAAAAAACTCATTTGGAGCATATCTCATGCTGACTTTACTAAGCTCTGGAGGTCGATTATTTTGACATCATCTCAAAACACTGAACATTTTATGGTTATGCTAATGCCAATAAGTCCCTATGCTGTGACCAGGTAGGGTTTCCCTTTGCCGTGACCTGGTAATGTGTATCCCTATGCTGTGACCAGGTAGGGTGTGATCAGGTATGGTGTGTCCCTATGGTGTGACCAGGTAGGGTGTGTCCCTATGCTGTGACCAGGTAGGGTGTGTTCCTATGCTGTAATCAGACAAGGTGTCCCTATGATGTGACTAGGTAGGGTGTGTCCCTTTGTTGTGCGTGACTGGCTAGGGTCAAGTCTGTACAGATAATTATACAATTAAAAAAAAAATTCACTCTCCCTGTTGTATGGAGGCCAAGTATTGTAAAGCATGCAAGGTGGCATGCTACATAAGGTTAATCTTAAAACTGTAATAATACAGAACGACATTGAATAAAACAGTTTACGTGTATAACATCAATGTGTTATTTGGTTGGTCGGTTCTGTTTTTTGATGTGTTAGATTACATGAACTGAATATGATTTGAAAAAGCTTGGTTACCTGTAATATATGTGATAAATTGTAAGAACAGCATCAAACCCCCAATAAAACAAATCCTTTTTAAGGACATTTAATTGTTGAATTGTGATTTTAAAAAGCTTGAAGCAAACAATAGCAGATTTTGTAGCTTAAAGTTTCTGATTGTCAGCAGTCCTTAAGGAGACCAGATGAAAAAAAGAAGTTTTTAAATTCATTTAATGCCTTAATCAGTCAATACCTTGAGTGTCACTAATGGTTTAGAGTCTAGTTAGGCACTACTTCAGTGATATTGAATCCTTTTCACAATATGGGTGAAATAACTTTTAATCCACTTTTCTGACATTCCTATAAAAACCTATTCAGTAGATATGAAGAAAAATGAGTCTTAAAGCATGTTGCTGACAATAAAATCTAAGCAGCATAATTATCCTCAAGCAGATTTAGTCTGATGAACACAACTTATACCATTTATTTCTTTTCCATTTGTAATACATCTTAGTCATATTTGCTTGGTTAATCTAGATGACCATAATTTTAGACTTTATGCCTTAATATAGTTAAACTGAAACTCATAAAGAAGCTGTTTTCTTCTGTGCTGGACAGTTGGCTGGTCGAAGTTGGACTGGTCGTCATGGTGACCATACAAAATCACACAATTTTGTCTGGTTTCGGCATCTCCTTGATAGCATTGACCTTTTTGACCACCTGGTAGTGGGTCTATCTATTTTCAACAGAGATTAAGTGCCATGTCTCACACCTTTTCAAATAATGACCTGCTATAAGACAGGACAACTGCAAAATCAGTCCATCTGTCGACCATCAGCTATACGAGCAAGTCACATGTTGTTCACAAAATATTATAAATCTATATAAAAATTGTTTCTGACTAAATAATAAAAATATATATTATCTTTTTATTGCTATTGTTCCAAATTTAAATCCAATTAACTATGCAACAGATTAACTGATGCCTATGTAGATACAGGTACCATCATTATATAGCACATGACTATATCATAGGACAACCATTTCCATCAGAGAATAAATACAACAAAAACACTGAAACCATATGGATATGGTTGATCAAGGAATTTACAATGGTTATAAATCGATACATGTAACATTATTATAGTAACATTATTATAGCCCTAGCGGGTAGAGAACCAAGCTATTCTGTTATGGAGAGGACTCGCTTTTTCTCTTCATTAATTTTTTTTTTTTTTAGCTGCGACTGAGCAGCTCTATAACTCTGTCTGTCTGTCTGTCGGTCCAACTTTCCCTGATGACGCTTGAACAGGATAGAAGCCAAACCGCTTAAGATAGAGAGTTCAAATTAGGAATGCAGCTTAATATGATGCTAAACTAAACTCCTATTGAAAATGTGATGATTCCGAACAAATTTCAGGTTTCCATGGCAACAACTCTGTCCCGATCTGTCCCTTTTTTTGACATGAGGACGTGAACAGGATAGAAGCCAAACCATTTAAGATAGAGAGTTCAAATTTGGAATGCAGCTTAATATGATGCTAAACTACACTCCTAAATTTCAGGTTTCCATGGCAACAAATATGTCCACATCTGTCACTTTTAAGCCCACCCGCTTAAAATAGAGAGTTCAAATTTTGAATGCAGCTTAGGGAGCGTCTCCACCAAGCCCTCGTGAATGACTCCAAATCACGAAGTAAACTTTACGACACTACGAAATCTAGGTGTAATGAATCCCTGTCTCCAACTCCCTCGTAATCACGAAGAAAAGTAAAAAATCGTAATCTGTAATTTGCTATTTCCAGACATACGTGAAGTTAATTTACATCTGCCATTGTTCACAAAATTCACTGATGCCAAGGTCGAAAGTAGTGCCGCTCAAAGGAACCCCCTACAGTGTTCCACCAACCGCCTTGTCGGCGGTCACAGATCAATGGCTATGAAGGGAGATAGCTATCAAAGCTGAGTTGTAAATGGCAAACATACCATTACAGGGGTTAAAAAGACATTTCGAAAGCATAATCTTTTATTTTTTTGGGTTTAAAATGTAATTATTGTTAAAATATGGCACTGTTTTGTATCCTACAAAAATCTATTGTAAAGTAATAAACAATGTGATTGACGGGCCGCGAAATCCATAGGCCTGCCGGGAAGCGGCACTAAAACCACTATTTCAAACAAACAAATAATCTTTTATTTGATGGTCATTTGACTCATAGCAAATGAGCCTAGTTGTAATAATCACAATTCACTTGTTGTACAGTTCCATTTGTTTCGAATAAACTTTCATAAGCAACGTACAGGCACAATGAAAACGCTGGCTTTCACTCGTTCAACATCACGAGATAAACCACGTGATCGAAATTTGTTTATGGACGGCACATGTGCTGTAATACTTGTTTCATGTTACAGTTTTAATACTTGTGTTCTATTTCGTGCTCTACATTGTTATTGATAATATTTTTTCAGGAGACAGATCACAAAGGGTGGAGACGCTCCCTTAATATGATGCTAAACTACTTAAATATCACATTTTGCAATGCTTAATCGGCTAACATTCTAAATAACCCCTGTCCAGTAAAGAAGAGCTTAACGTCTCAGCTATAGTGATTCTACACTCGTTTTAAGCATTAAATTTACACATGTATGTGTATGTAGACATGTAGTACAATGTAGACAAGCCAATTTTTCTGTCAAAATATAGTAGGCCTATAAGGTATGGATAGGAACAAATCCAAACAGTAATATTTGTTTCTTCTCTTATTGTTTATTTTTTTAATAGTGTATTTTTTTACTATCAAACACTTGCAAGCCAGATGACCGTGATGTAAGCTTTATACCTGTCAGGCCATTGCCATTCAGCCTTGAACACGTGCGTGTTGTTGCTGTTGTCAGCAGAGACAGTGACGGACCATGTATGTGAGGGGTTTATCTTGATTCTTTTCAACTTAATTATCTTCGATTTCATTTACAATCCGACTTTTCTTTTCGTGAGTGTAAAACGAAACTCAAGGATACCCACCATGTTAGTAATACATGTACCTGGTAACAACTTATTACCTTATTCCCTTACTCCATACTTGGAAATGTGGCAATGTTTAAACATAAGAAATGAATTTGAATGGAAGAAGTTTGTATCTTATAGGTTTATGGTAATGTATATGATGGTCTAACCATATGTCATGTTGCAGCTATTGCGCTCGCCTTCCAATCAAATAGCTTGAGCTTTACACTGTTTGTCTGTGAATCAGTTTGACAAGCAGACGATGTGATTACAAACACAACAGATTGCCTAGTTGAATTAATCATGAATTCTGTTGAAAATAAAACCATTTAGTTGAACTGAAAATAAGTAAATGATGAAAGTGGATTAAAACGGTTTCTATTACATAAATTTTCTGAGGTACCGAAAGAGTAGTTGGACTTTGCCATATTTTGCCGGTCTTGTCCGGCATTTAGAAACACATTGCTGTAATCTTTTTCGGCATAACCTGAAGATCGCTTCTCTAAAATAACGCTTAGTGAGATAACCACATGTAGCATTTGCATTTTCTGCTGATTTTGTAAATACATATGATACACGTTAAATGTGCTTTTGTAAAAAATAAAGCAATTGCTTTAAAATACAGTCTTCATTGATAGTCAGATGACCAATTTTGTAAAAATCAACAGACTGTCAGTCAAATGCAAATTTAGATTAAGACAGCAAACAATTTGGAAAACCTATAAATCGTTCCTCCGAAATTAAGTTTGCATAAAATGGGGAGGCCTTATTCTTACCTTTCTCCGCAACAGCACAGGTCTGATACATGTTGAATTGTTCTATAGTATGTATCTTCATGTAGATGTCAATGTAACATTTATAGCATTCATCTAAATTTAAAGTATCAGCCTCTTAAAGATTTAGATTTACTTCATCTTATTTGTAGTTGTGTGTTCACTGTTATGTTTGTTTGTGAAACTAATGAACCTGTACTGTATAGAGTTAAGAATACTGTTGAGTTACATGTAGCAGATTTTAGAATGTTGTCTTGTTCAATGGTCTACTCAGTCTCTATTAGTATAGGTAACGGTTTCCTTATGCAGAAGCTATAACTTGTCAGATGTCTGCTAAATATGATAACGAGAAACGCACATTCCAGTTGTTACCTAATCGTATAATGATGATATAAGTCAGATGCCTGTATCCTCAGTTATTGACCAGTGTTAAAAAAACCTTTCCCACTGGGTATTAGTGTTATAACCATATTACTGAGAGTAAAGACATTTACACAATTTTGAGTAAATTAGCAAACTAAAAGTAATTTATTTTACTTAAGCTTACCTGTGCTGTTATTTTTCTGGCATAACCTCAAAATCGGTCCTCTAAAAATTTACTGTAAAGTTACCTACATGTAACATTTGCTGCTTCACTGATTAATTAAACACTTACATGTGGGTAGTGGCCGTGGCTTAGTGGTAGCGAATGCCCCTCCGCCTGTCGTCCATCAGGTATATATGAGAGAGGCACTCACGGGGATGGTTTTTAAGAGGTTTCCTCCTGGTTTTCCACTGTAATAAGTCTGTACACTGGGCAATCCGTCGTCATATAAGTGAAATGCCCTTGAGTACAACTTCAAACACCAATCAAACAAACAAGCAAATAAGATTTTATGAAAAATAAAGCAAAACTGCTTTTTATACTACAAACTTCATTGATTACTGGATTGACAAAATTTGTCAAAATCAGTAACAAATTTAGACAAAAAATGTTTAGTTGTTTAGTTACTGTACATGTAGTTAAGTTTATTCACCTTAACCATGTAAGCTTATACAGAAATGTTACTCCCTGTCTGTCCGTCTGTCTGTCACAAATGTTTATGAACATGCTACATGTACCTTGAACACAAATTCACCGAATGTGATTCAATTAAAACTTGGTATGTACCTTCTTCCTGTTAAGATGTCGGATGATATTGCATTTCAACAAATTCTGTTAAATGGAATGTCCGGTAATCAGTTATTATATAATTTGAACATATTCATGCCTGTAGGTGTTGTGAACACAATAAAAAAGGCATTAATTCACGGATTAACTTCAAACTTGGTACATGTATGTAGCTTTCTCCTGTTAAAACGACAAATTGGATTGCATTTCACCAAATTCCGTAAAACAAAATGGCTGTTATTACTTTGTAACATAATTTTAGCATATTCATGCTAGTATGTAGTTGAACGTAAATGTCATGGCAACACTGGTCATCATGGTAAATACGTTTTGCATAAGCTAAGATCGCCGTGTGAAACTATTGCCAGGCTTCAATAATGCAAAATATGCAATGGTCACCAAACTGGTCTACAATTGTATGATGTTCCATGGAGGTTGTATTCCAAGTTGAGTTCTTATGTTAGGGATGCATACAGTCTTGATGCAGAAATTGCTGGCAAACCCGCCATATTGTAAAATTATGCGATGACTGCCATATTGTTAAGAGGAATATTGCAAAGTGAAATCCGATCCATTATCTGAACAGGTGGAAGCAGATTAAAAGTTTGAAGATAACCTTTGAATTTGTTTTATGTCCATTGATGGAAGGAAGGACAGATGACGGACAGTAGTGATAAATCGTAACATGTACATAATGAAGTTATATGTTTTGAGTACCTTTTAGATAAAAATTACATTTTTGATTACCCAAATTTAATATGATTACGCTTTGGGGGCCCTTGAACGTACATGTAACAGGTTTAGATCTACATTGTAGTCTGTTTTAGAGTCCCTAAAAAAGGACCCTTTGTAAAATCAAATTAGTATTTTTTTGCAAATATCAATTTCTTTTCTTTTATCAAATGAATTCTCCATTTGTATGTACAATGTACCCAAAACTGAATTCCATTGCTGAATCGTAGAGGAAAATACTGAATTTGTTGCCAGACAAGATGTTGAATTGGAATTATAATCATGGGCAGGGGACCATCTAATGATCTTAAAGTCCTGGTAATTTAATTCTGAAAAAATGGCAACATCTATAGCCACATATGTATTGACAGTTAACTTCAATTCGGGTTCTAAAATAGGTATCAAAAATTGTTTTAAAAACATTTATAACATAAGCCTGGGAGTTAAATCTTTGCTTGAAGAAACATTTTCCCCGACATATTTCAACCCCATGCTTAGGACAATTTCCTTTTAGACCTAAATCTTAATCTTTGTAAACCAAACACTTCAAGTTCTTGCTATTAAAAAAATTGGTTTCCTGGTGCAGAATGCTTTGCTCTTCAAACAAAACTATACAAATTGCTAACAAAATGTATGCACATGAAATGTTTAAAAAAAAATTTTTGTTTTCTGTCTGTGCCCTGCTAATTTCTACTTGTCCTCTTGTTGCGTGTGTTTGTAGGTACCATAGGTCCAGAGTCACTTAGATGTGAATTAAGGATCATATTTATTTTTTACCAATATGAATATATCAACATTAGAAAGGTTACTTTGGTGACTCATGTGAGTATAAATATTCCCATGAGCTAAGAATAGGTCACTGGTCTTTTTGATCAATTAACACAGAATTAAAAAAATACATTGATTCTTTATTTAAAATTACCTGTCATCTGGGACAGGTAGATTTTATTTTCACCTGTCGCTTGTGGAAATCCACTTGGCAATGACAGGTAGACAGGCAACATTTCAACCACTGACATGATGCTGTCTCTCTTTGAGTCTGACAACTACAGAACAAGGCAAAAAGCTTTGGTCAGATTTATAAAATGGGAAGTAACTCAAAATATTGGTGAAGGGGACCTTGAGTTACTTCCCTTATATCAAACTATATTTTGAATAAATGAGAGAAAAGTTTGCTTGCCTATGTATAAATACATATTATAAAAAACGAATTAAATACGTTTTAAAACAAGTCTTTTTTCTATACGAAAAGAAGTTATCTTCATGTAGGAGAAATAAGCGGAGATCAATTTAATATAGTTTAATTTGATTTTTCTTTACATCGAAAAAAAAAAACTTACATTGAAACAACAACAACACACTTTATTGCTGAATAAGAGATTGAATTCCCATAAATTTGGAATTATCATAGCGTATGTGCGAAATATTGAATTTGTATCTTTTAATGTACATTGCATCATATACATAGATGTAGCATATTCTGATTCACTGTATCAGGCCAGTAGTAGTATACCCGGTGGGGGTTCTGGCCCACTTTTCCTGGGGCCCTCCTGAGACCTTCCCCTCAGCCCTGGGCGGCTCCCAGTGGTAGTTCCGATTGCCTTCTTGTATATATCAAGCAGATAGCACTCCACGT
>JARFOD010144929.1:0-12856 GCA_031763545.1 Mopalia muscosa | reverse complement strand
CCCCCCCCCCCCCCCCCCCCCCCACTCCCCTCCGTACAAAACAAAACAAACCAACATAGTTATTTCAACACATATATGCTAGATGGGAATATATCTTAGGCTAGCTACAGTCAATAGTACACATATGCTTAATATAGGAAATGGACAGGCGTTAATTACCCAGATCGACCTCATGTCATTCATAATATTCCAGTATAAAATACTCACCTGCCTATCCCGGTCAGCTATGAGCTTATAAATGAGCCATTACAATGAACAAATTAAATACATCTGAATGACAACAGTAGCAGATGAGCAGAGTGCAGGTAGTCCTAGTGGGCTCAGACGATAGCTTTTCAGTTATTCTCATCAGTTCTAGTTCAAAAGGCTTTTTGTCGAGATATATAGATCACTGAAAGTCGCAAATAAAATGTCCCAGCGAACTTAATTGGCTATCAGAGTTCTGCCTTGCCTGTTTACTTTTCTTTCCCAAAACATTCGTGACATGATTTCACTACCATTTGCGACAAAATCTTGTCGACTGTACAGCACAGACTGTAGCCTACACACTGTCTATCATAGCTTTTAAAACAAGACCTATACATTACATATGTAATGTAGGTCTCGTTTAAAAGGCTATGTCTTTCATTTCTCTTAAACACAGCTCGATCTCAACTGCTCACGTACGCCACTTGCCGAAGCTAGGCTCATTTGGTAGAAAAGAAATTTATTTATTTCGTGTACCGGGTATGTTTAGCATCAACTAAACGTGAAAAATGAAAAACAACGTTTAAATATGATTGTCTTAAGTAAACATGTTTTATAGACTTTATAACACGTATTTATAAACATGATAAATGCCATGGGGAATATAATGACCTACGCTCCAATGTGCAGCGGATATTACACTTATTTGCTACAGATTATCTGATGGTTTATATATATTTTAAAAAACCCACTGTATGTTATGAGCGTAATAATGACCTAGCCTTATTCAATTTGTATGCAGTCAACCCATGACACAAGGACCAATGTGACGCTGATCTGCTCCGCCTCCCACTAAACTGGGGGCGCTTAGCCTCGGCACATTTCAATAGGACATCCATGAGGTTGTTTTCGCCATCAGGCATTATCAAAAACAAAACCTGTCCAGCTATGTTAATATCCCAAAGCCAATGCAGTTACAAATATATTGTAATCCCAGATCCGACATACGTATGTATGTGGAATGAGCGCTTGACGCAAACCAGCCAATCAAAATTTGCACCTGAACAAACTTTGGCGTGGGTCGGTGATTTCTAGCTCTAAAAAACACAGACCCTTGTCTTAACATGGGTCTTTCCTTTCTGGATCTAGAAAACACAGCTCCTTATTTTTCTGGTATTTAAACTTGATGTAGATTATCTCAAACGTTCAGTAAGAGCAACGCATAGGTAAACAATCAGTATCCGTCATGGTAAGAGATATATAAGTGTTTGCTATATTTACTAAAAGCATAAATTCAGATATACCCAGATTGTCAATATGCTCCTAAATCTTCTGTCTATTTAACATTATGACTCATGAAATTGTCCAATATTACCAACAAACAAATGTTTTTGCGAGAGTCTGTGTGTTCTAGATCTAGAAATCACCGACCCTTGTTTTTCTGGTATTTAAACTCGATGCAAAACATCAAAACACCCAGTAGGCACAGCACATAAGTAAACAATCAGGATTAGAAACTTTTAACGACTACATCGTATATACTGGGACAGGGTTCATATTCGTAATGCTATGAGATATGCGTTTTCCATATTGACTGTAATCATTAGGCCTACTTCAAATATTCCAAGACTGTCAATATGCTCATCAGTAATTCTGTTCATTTAACATTGTGACTCGTGAAATCGTCCAATATTACCAACAAACAAACTTTTTTGCGAGGGTTTGTGTTTCTAGATATAGAAAACACAGATCTTTTTTTTTCTTTTCTTTTTTTTTGAGGTGGGGGGACGTTAAACTTGATGCAACACACCGAGTAAGCACAACATAAAGGTAAACAATCAGTATTAGGAACAGTTTCCTTTTTAAACGGCCTACATCGTATAGTGAGTCGGGGTTCGTATCAGCAATGTTCAACACAATTTAATTTTTAAAAATATTTGTGTCTATTTTGCAGCAGATTTTTAATTCATGTATGACAGTGTCTTTGTTTTCATAAATATTATAATCAATGGTGGTTTGTTTGTTTGTTTGATTGGGTTTTAACGTCCTACTAAAGGGCGTGTCACTTAAGTGACCATTTCGACACTGTTCCTTGTCTATTGACAGTATAAAACTGAGAAGAAATATCGTAGAAAACCATCCCACGATTGCCGGAGCTACATCTTTTGATTCATTCGTATACTTAATGATACGTTCCCACTATCACGATTGGTGGCACGATTGATCGTCTTAATCGTGGGATAATAGTGGTGATCCTATCAGATCTTGAGGTCAGTCGACGTCATTCTCAAAGGTATGCAAGCTACGATGGTTTAATGTTAAGAGATAACTCAATGGGGGAAATTAATCTTCCTCCAGTGCAACTGCTATTTAAAGACAGGCAGGGCTACTTTCAGGGCTTACTACCCTATTCTCATAGATAAGGCCTGTCGCAAACTGATTCAGACCCTATTCTGACTAATTCACCAATCTGTCTGAAGTGGTTAAGATGGCCTTTCAAAATAATAAAGTTTTATTGAAATTCGACAAACACATGTCCTTTTTAAAAGGAGATGGTTCAGTAAGATGTTTCATTGATTGCCACATCAGAGGGCTAACACCTGTAGTTGTTTTGTTACACGTTCACGGCCCAGGATCGTGACCGCACAAATCATGGATGAACTATGTTAACAAACCAGCTAGACCTTGTTAAAAGAATGACTCAATACTGAACTGTTAAAACACAGCCAGATGCTGGTCTCTTGTAAACTGTCTACAGTATAGCTAGGTCAACACTTGATCAAAGCAAAAACTGTCCCTTATTACAACACAAATAATGAAATGGACAATTTCTTTAATCATGGAAACACAATGTCTGTTTCAACTGCTAACTTAAAACAGACAAAATGACATCTGCACTTCACTAGTCCTTAACAATCTTTGTTGTTGTTGTTTTGTTGATTTTTATGATTTTTTTTTTTATTCTTTTAATAAATAGAAATGGCTGCTGATTACAAGATGTCAGATGTATTTCAAACTGTGTTTATTATGTATGAATAACTATCTTAACTTAAGGGATCAAATTTGTTTGTTTGTTTGATTGATTGGGTTTAATGTCGTACTCAAGGGTATTTCACTTATATGACGACAGATTGTCCACTTCACACTGCTCCTTGCCTTATTACGATGAAAAACAGGGAGGAAACCTAGTTTAAAAAAAAAACACCCCCGCAATTGCCGGAGTCACATCTTGTCTCTCTCCCTCATATACCTGAGGATCCACAGCAGGGGTTAAAATGTTTTAAAATTTTCACCCATCGTGGAAATTTCTAGCTGTCCCTTGTCGATTTCTACCTGTCCTTATTTTATTTTTGTGAGTAAAGTAAAATAGAGCCTTATGGTCACTTAGATGTGAATTAAGGATCATATTTATTATTTACCAATATGAAAGCCTCAATGTTTGAAACCTCACTCTGAGGACTCACAGAGCAAAGAATAGGTGAACACACTCATCTTTTTTATCAACTAACACAGACCTTTATATTATATTAATTCTTCTTTTAAAATAACCTGTCGCTGGAGACAGGTGGATTTTATTTTCACTTGTCGCTTGTGAAAATCTACTTCACAAAACAGGTAGACAAGCAACATTTCGACCACTGATCCACAGACAGACTCAATCCTGTGAGCCGTATGTACATTGAAGTAGGCTCATAAAGCCTACTTACATGCTCATAACGCATGTAATGATATGCCAATTGACAGAATATTTCAAGTGTGAAGTTGATTTCTGAATTTATTTTCAAATTATGATGTTGAAAACATTTGCAGATGTGATTATTTTAAAAACAACAGACTGTTTATTGTGGAATTGGGTGGCAAGCCATCCTCTTTACAGGTCAGGAGGAAACAAACATTCCTAATTTGAGGTTACATATGTAATAGTGGTGAGTCAGCATACTTACAACGCATACAGATATTTCAAGATATGATATGCACAACTTGTATGTTTGAATGCAGTCAGTAGTCCAGAATGCCAGCCATTAAGGGTGTGGAGTTCAATGTAATTTGGCACCATTCATAGCTTAACAGAGGGAAGCTATATTGAAGCTTTGAAGTGGATCTCTCAATTTGTTCTGTGGTTTGTCAACAGTCTTCACATTGGTTATTCTTGTGATGGAAGAAGAGTAGAATTTCCAAGTTTCTCTCCCATAATGCAATGGGAGACAACAAAATTATTATTACATACATCTACATGTATTTTTATTTTTGAACTTCAACATTGACCTTTTAAGTTGAATCAATAGTAAACCAACTGTAAACCAGTTGAGAAACAAGCATTTCCACTGTTAAAGGCATATTTTGAACAAAATTTTGTTTTAATCCCAAACAAATCATCCTTTTCCAACTTAAGTTCAAGAACAGTCTTTTCTTTTAAAGTGTCAAGAGTAAAAGTTAGGTGTTTATCACCATATTGGTGCAAATATGCAATGTTGGCCATATTTTGGGTGGAAACTTGGTGAAATACAATGCACCCCATCCAAATGTATCTATGGTACATGTATTGACAAAAAAAAAGGAAGTCTGAAATAATTATCTGAATTTGAAAGATGACCTGTTTGGTTTGTGGAATATAAAGGTGAAAGACAATACTATATGTTTCTTAACCAGAGGAAACTATTTGCCATGTTTGAAAACAGTTTGTGAATTGAGCCCTGTGGTCACAATTCAAACAAATATAAATAGAGCCCAATTAAGCAATGTTGGCCACTTTGTTTATAAAGATTGTAGAGACCATACCAATTCGTCATGTTAAGGAATGGAAGCCACAGTACAGGTTCAAAGTTAATCAATGGATTTGGATCATGTTTACACCACATGCACCAATATTCCAAAAATAAGCAATGGTCCTATAAAACAAAGGTTTAACCATTTGAATACTGCCAAATTAGGCTAAATTAGGCCATGGTGACCATATTTTTTTTGCATAATTTGATGGAATGCAATCGCATCCAAAGTGTTAATAGGAGGAAGATAAACTTCCAATTAGTTAATTTGATCTCAAAGTATCGTTCACAACTGACCACAGGCCTGAATATTGTTGAATTTTGCAATGGCTTCAATCCCATTAATGGGATGAGGCTACATGTGTATAATCCAAGTTTGATGTTAATCCATGAATTTATTCTCTACTTATCACGTTCACAACACATTCAGGAATTCTTATTCAAAATTATAAAACAATGGCCATTTTTATTTACTGAATTTGGTCAAATGCAATCCCATCTGTCATCTTTTAGCTTCATACCATATAATTATTATTTGTAGTTAATTTTTGAATTTGTTTTCCAACTAACCAAAATTTGTGACGGACGAAAGGATGGGCAGACGCCGAGTAGAATTTCTGAGCCCCCCTCACCCTACCTTACTATAATAGTGGTACAATGCCAACAAAATGCATTGTAGCCAAACAATTCTCTGGCTTATTTTATTTCGAAATATTTTATAAAATGTCAGAGAGGCTTGGAGATTAGACGCGAGGATCGAGATTGCTTCTTAAATGATTTTTTATTGAAAAGAAAGCGAAATATTGATTGCGTGCGTCAAAACTTGAATTCGATCATATATCCGGTATATATCCCACATCGCGGCTTGATGATACCGTCTGTATTTTAGTCCTTAAGTCTATATTTCACTACACTGCTATCGTTTGTTTTTGGACAAAATTTTACCTGTTTGTGGCTCTGGGAAGCGTTGGCGGTTTTTACGAGTTTTTCTCCCCGTTTTCCACCATAATAATGCAAACAACAATGGGAAGTGGACAATCCGTCGTCATACCTTTCATAAAGACGTTAAAGCCCAATCAAACAAACCTGCTTGAACAGATTATTCTTCAGAAAAAATGTCTAAAAATGGAATAGAGTCAGTCGCCAAATCGCTAGGAGTAAATGTCGGCCAGCAAGCGCAGCCAATGAAACTAAAACCGTTACTCAGTGAGCGACACAGCAACTTATATTATATCTTCGTCTTCTTTTGTAGAATCAGATGAAAATCAATCTACATGTTTTGTGGTCTTTAAAACATTTACAATTGACTTCTTTATTCATTTGCTAGTGGCTAACAGCTTGTCTGTGAAGATATCTTTCTTTGTGCTATTCGTGGCAGAGAACTAAAATAACACTTATTTCTATAATATACCACTAACTTTATCTGCATGTCAAAGCTAGCATTATATACGATAATTAGAGTATTTGTCTGCATCTATCTGCCACAATTTTACGATGAGAATTCTGTATTTATGTTTTGTAAACCATGGGTGAGTCGTCATAGGATTTTAACTTATTAAATCTGGTTTGGTATGTTGAATACTTACTGTTTGAAGCTAACTGAAGAGATTAGTAAGTTTTTTTTACAAGTTTACTTCCTGAGGGTCGAATGCAAATAGATAATAATGACTAGACATGGATATGTATTGAGGTTGGGGTTGGATTTGATATCTATGAATACTAGACTCCGACTGATTACGCACAAGAGAACACATTTGGTGGTTTGGTTTACGTTAAATGACCGCCATGTCTTCAGACACTGATTGAGTATGGCAAGCATTCAAGTTCTTCTATTCAATACTAACATGATCAATTGCACGCCTATTTCATATTAACAATATGAGCTGAAAGAGGACTGAATCAGTCAAATAGTTTTGTTTTCTGTAATGGTTAATTGTGCATAAAATCAACGCAACAAGAACAAAAGCCATACTAGCTGAACCATTCTTGTTTAGGTCCACTTGCCAAATGTCATCGTACACAAGGCCTATTAGAAGCTTTGGACAAGCCCGGTCTGTAATGATGATCCCAATGAGATGGTAACTTTGTATAAGAATTAATCAGAATGACCAAACCTTCTATGCTACAACCAACACAGTCACCCTTCACTATATAGACTTGCTTAAATAGGACATGACTAACCATTACACATAACTAAGCTCATCGAGATTGATCACAAAATCTATATAAACCAATTAGCGCTTTTTACTATCGAATTATATTGGCACAAATCCGATAAAAGTTGACGATCACCAAGTGTGGTGGTTGGAGTGTCTCCGAATCCACTTGTGTTAGTTACACAATCTCCAAATCCTTGGCTTCTATCCTATCGTATACTGACCATTAAAATATTTTAATATAAACACAAATGGATTTAGGGACATTTCTCATTATACTGTTTATTGTTTGAATGGGAACGTATTTAATTGGTTATATAGCTGCCATAAAGTAAGCCTGAAACTTTGGTTCCGTTTTGGAAACAGAGAGCACTGAGTGATGATGAACAGTATTTTCTGATCAGCTTGTTATAAACAGGCAACACGAGCTTCTCTGTAATTTTCGCCTTATAGTTATTGGAGTTTGTGTACCAAACTGAAGGCACTTAGAGACCAGCGTTATTAGCTGGTGTACCTTTCCGGCATTTCAATTTTGCAAAAGGTCATGACTATGGTTATGTCCCTGTGTAGAATAATATTCTTGGTGTAAACCAAAGATAGTTATTAGTCCCCATTTATATCGCGGACAATAAGAATCATCCCGTCCCCAGATGTATAGATTGAACTGATGGGGAAACAGGCATTGTTTCAGTATGCACAATACTGCGGCGATATGTTACCCTCTATGTAAATGGTCTGACATTCTCGGTTACGGACATCGATCGAGTAAGAATTAATAAAGGGATTTTAAATATCTCATGAGAGGAGATATGAGTTTTGATACACTTTCTATGTGTTTAACTTTTGGTGTATATGCTACATAAAACAAATTCATGTTTTATGATCAACAGATTGAGATTTGTTGGTTGAGCGTCTTTCGTTAAGCTCGGTTTTCACTGGCTATTTATTCAGCAAATTGTTTTAATAGTGTCATATTTGTTACCAAAATTTCCTCAAATTCCTATTATTCAAAGTAAAGTGCAACAATTATGGTTAATGAATCGGGCGGTCTTACTTTCATTCAGGAGAGTTTTAGTACATGTCAACGTCAGCGGCCTGGCTTCACTGGACTTGGTGTGGGAAATAAAATTAAAAAACATGATTTTGGGGAGGTCACTGAGATTTATCACCTTACTCGCCCAAGCCTTGCTCTGAGATATCCATCGGCAGATAATGAACAAACTCAATTTGCATTTTTTCAAACCGTGAACGCATAATAAGCAAACTACAATTCAGGCGCAACGCTAAAATAAACAATCGAAAGTATGCTATGCTCTTGCAAGTTTGTCCAAATGCCTGTAGTCTATTCGGGTACTATTAAGGTATGGAAATGCCATTTAGCCGTACCCGATTAACCGACTCAACCGAGCGTCAAGGCATTGTCTCAAATATGCCTACAGCAAATATTGATTAAATGTAAGAACAGAAATATTGGATATTGCCTTCAAATCAGAATAACACAGTTATGATATCACGGACAATGCTGATGTTCAAATGATACCATATCATATCAGTTGCTTACGGTATTCTATCGTGTTTAATCGTAAGTATTGAACCTTGGTAATACAATCCTGAATTTTGCATTTGTGTAGTGCAATTACATAATAAAAAAAGCTGTTTCAAGTTTTATTAAAAAATTCCGAAATAAAGTGATTACTGCTTAAGAAGATCACCGATTCATGCGTAGAAACATAAGGCCTATTTAATAACTAACAAGCTCGACGAACCTACCCACCAAGAAAATAAAAAAATGATCTGTGAACGAATAGTCAATTATATTCTAACATACCTTTTTCAATTAAAACCATTTGAATAAACAGAAATGCATGGAATTATAAAGTTTTGGAAACATCTTATTAAGAGCCTTTTGTAATATAACACGATGAATTGCTCAAGCCCGAAGCTCGAAAGGGAAAAACAAACAAGTAAAAAAAAAAATTGAATTATACTTACCACAGTTTACTGTTTAATGTCCTAAACTGCATAATTATACCATTAACCATTATTCGTAATTCCCTTGAAGTAAATGGTACAATTTTGTTTCAGTGTAAGAAATTTCTAAACGTGTTCCGAGCACGACACGTAGCACTATCCGACAACAATCCTACACTCAAGAAAACTTCTAAATGGGAAGTGCGTTAATGTGCACTCTTCACACATTTTGACATCCAAACCAATCCGGTGAAATTAACTACAACATCCTGCCGTAAAAGTAGCTTGACTCAAATTCCATGCATATATATATTGTCAGTTCCCTTCTATGTCCGCTACCTACTGTATATCAGCTAACTGGTGGTAAACGTGTGGTTGCCTAATGTTATGAGAGTTTCGCACTTTTCCACGTGGAAAAACAAACCGGCCAACTCTACAATAAATGCACAGTGTCTAATGCACACAGTTCTTTTAATGATACTTCCCCGTCAGACAGATATTTCATGACTGATCGCCTGTGCCAACTCTAAACAGTGTATCTTTGATCCTGGATGAGTTGACTGCAGATTGACCATCGCTTCGTGTGAAGGCGGTCTCCCCCGATCCGCCAATCAGATACGACCAGCCACAGCCACTACACTATGTCAAACGCTTCAGTCAGTTGACCAAATGAAATACAAGTGCGATACAAAAATAAGGGAGGTTATAATAAATAAAGGCCGTAAAACTAGCATTAAAGTTGATCGTTAAACATCGTACATTGTACACATTACTCTTTCTTGCCAATTTAAACTTTGTTAAGGAGTTGTGTGCATTTTTTGGGCATTAGTTTAAAGATGCGGTAATAATTCCGATAAAGGCACAAATACAAATGATAGACATTAGCCTTTCAAAATACAAAATCTGATTAACAGAGTTACAGAAAACCTTTTGTCGTGGAGTCATAATCAAGTATTTATCGGTAAACTCTAAGTTAACAGTACTGTTTTTATTGCCATTTGCAGTGTAAACAGAATTCTCAAATTACTCTCAACAGTTTTATATCTTTATATAAGGATGCTTTGCTTTTTTTTTAACAAGAAATATTGATTGATTGCGTCAAAACCTTAAGTCTACCATATATCTGGACTATAGCGGTCCCCGGTGGTGGCTGTCTGCAATTAGCTTGTGAGTTCGCTCCTAAACCGGAAAAATGCGCCAAAAACATATGATGCTGCGTGGGTTTGCCGGGTTCTCATCGAATGTTCACTCACTGAGCGAAACAAAAGATTAGACTATATCTTCGTCTACCTTTGTAGAAGCAGATGAGAAACAATCCATATGCATAGTCGTATGTAAAACCTATACGATGGAATTTTTATAAATGTTATAGTGGCTATTAGTTTGTCTTTGAAGATTTCTTTTTAGTGGTATTCACAACACACGGGCATTTATTCATTAACTTATGTTTATAATATGCCCATTCTTTTTGGAGTACAAACTTCATCGCCCCCGACATAAGCATTGATATATACTTGGTGTAACCCCAGGGAATCATGGCCGTAATGGACCCTGTAGGTTTATATAAGAACAAGACAAGCATTACTATATGTTGAGATTTAGAAATTTAGGAAACAATGAAGTTCACGGTCAGTCGGCCTGTATCAAACGCTCTTATCGGGATCACTGTCAATCGTCACCGTGAAAGACATTGCGACCAAAATCGTATTCTTACGAAACATAACGTATCGACAGGTATTTGATCGTATTGAAAGGTATTCGAACGCATTGGCCCTTACCCGATCATCCCAAATCGGGGACTCTGATCATTGCACGTTATTACTCAATAGCGGACTCAATTGAAACAATTCATCGGAATGTATATGATAGTCTCTGAACGGGAGACCAAATCGTGACACCTGAAATAGACCAATCCTCACGTGTATCGCATCCATGCGCACCAAGTCGTACCGGAATTACCTCAATCAAGTATTCGATTCTTCCCACGAACAGTACTGATGAACGAAATTTACGTAAAACTCTTCTTACGCTTCTCCTAAATAAACTATATCATATTTAATTTGATATATGTAAATAAATCATTTCTCTTCTCAATAATTCAACGAAGTGACATTGATTTGGTTCCAACAGTCATCAGCATCACAAGTTCACTCGACTTCCTGATGTGTGGACTAAAATGATGTGATTGAGTAGGAAGCCGTGATGGACCGCCTTTCTGTCTTCCGGAAAGATCCATTACAAGAGAAGAGACAAAATCAATTTAGCTTCGTTAGACCAAAGATAGATTAACAGTATGTTACAAACACGCCGATTAAATAAATAGCCGTAAGCATATACTGCGCACAGAAGTTTACCTAAATACCTTGAGAGTATTTTATAAAGACAGAAAGGATATCCGACCTTCCTACGCTAACACATGCCCCCTGACTACCGTGGTGCTGATTGATTATATGCTCACATAATTATAAAAAATCATATCTAGAAACAAATTAAATAAACAAAGGCCCACAGGTGATTCCATTCCATGCTTGAACAACATTTTGTAACAACGTTCAGCCTAAATTTGAATCAAACTTGTTCAATTCTTTTTCATTATACAGATGTTTGGAAAGTTTAGTTTTCCAAACATCTGTACAGCTGATAGGACACAATGCATACAATTTTCCCAGATCCCCTAATAGGTAGTCTACCAGCAACTTTATTGTCTAAACATGTAAGGCACGACTATACTTTTCAGAAGAATATATTATTTGCAGCATTGGGGGTGGCGGGGCGGGGGGTGTATTCAGGATTTATTTGGATATACCACGATGTAATTAGTACGTTAGACTATAATCACTTGGAATATAAACTATACAGCTAGAATGTCACCCACCTTTGGAATGATAATAACATTATAATTATTTGACCAGATTTATTGGAAGGTACAAATCATATTGAGTAGAGCCGCTGGCGGAGTTCTTATATGTAATCATCAGCCTCAGCAAAGAAAACGAATATCACTTAGAAGTATCACAGTTTGTAACACAGTGCTAGGCGATAGGGGTAAATACTAGCCTATTCCTGAATGACCCGATGGGCGCGCGAATTGGCTGAAGATGAAGTCAGAAGGACTAGGTATCATTCACTGACATTTGTCATTCACTACCATAATTGAAAACAAAAATGAAAACGTATACTGTTAATGTGGCATTAGATCAGCAAAAAACCTACATAATCCAAAATCCCTTACCTATACGGGGTGGCTCAGTGCCTGTTTTGGAATTCGAAAGCTCATATTATCTAGCTGTTTATAATTTGAAAATATCTCAGTTGAAAGGTGTCTGTGATATCAAATTCAAATACGGTCGATATAATTAAATATTGCTTGTAGTATAATGCTTGTCTAACAGATCGTTCATGGCCACTATGTGCCATGTTTAGCTATAGCCGCAAGACAGGCGATCTGCAAACAGATCGTGGTTGGAGTAAGTGGATATTCCACACTTTTACGCCCTTCAGTAACCTTTCATAGAGGATGTTTCCTAGATACACGCGATTTTACAATGGGTTTTGCTCGTTTTTAAATACCATTTTAGTAACATATCAAGGAACTAATTAAAATTAAGCCAGGAATTAAAATATTACAAACCAGACGTGATGTACGCTAGTGACCAGCAACATATCGTATGCTATTCAGTATTGCATTGTTAAACGTATGACTATCTCATTTCTGAAAGGAGTTATGTCTGCCTGCGTAGTACCTGGATGAGAGAATTGTGAATTGGTTATTGCAAA
>JARFOD010144918.1:0-12856 GCA_031763545.1 Mopalia muscosa | reverse complement strand
TGATAAAAAAAAAACCAACAATATACAGCGTCCTATAAAGGCCGCAGCCTGACACGACCTGGCGCGAATAGAACTCCGGTACGGAGTCTGTATGCGCTATTAATTAATAAAAACTGAAACTGAAACTGAGGAACGCATCTCTGAGCTGTGCGACCGCAAATACAAAATTATGATTCCATAATAAACTTATTACTTTTTAACTTAAAAAATTATACAGGACCGAAGTATAACATTTACTTGATACCTTTGTCGTATGTTAATGTTACGAAGTTGCAGAAATCTGTCTTATACAGGATTCAGACAATGCGGATTAGGAGATCAAGCGTAAACGTTACACTTCAACCATGGGAATTAATTGTACAAGTAGACACACACCACTATTAACCACTGAAACGATCGTTTGGTAGGTCTCCGCAAAAATAACAGATCTCATCCAAGTATAGGGAATTAACAAATAACGGTTTGATTTTTGCCGTAAATAATCAAGAAAATTGCAAACGTAGAATCGCCAAAGATGATAAAAATTTATATTCTAACACATCAAATGCTATTTTATTTTCATTCGTAGACTGTTCGGAATTAAAAACTAACCATTAACATATGAGTTAGCAAATGAAAAACAAACCACTAAAACTTGGTTGAGAACATTAAATTTAGACGAGTTCGTTTGAATAGGAGGGAAAAGAACAACCAACTACAGTTGTACATGTACCGAAATAGTAGGGTTTTTAACACATAATTAAAAATGCACCTAACTAGAATCATCTAACAACTAGTCGTCGGTGAAAGTGAAATACCATTGAGTACTACGGTAAACCCCACTCAAACAAACAACAATCTAACAATAAGGTATGGGTTTGAAAGTAGATTTCAATTGTTGAAACGATAGTACATCTTTTGTGACATGTAGAGTGACAGTTACTATGCCAACTTGATCTTGAATGGAATATCTTGACCTCAAACATTTGCTGCATGTTGTTGTCGAGTTAATGCCTGGAACTAATTAGGTTAAAATGAATTGAAATATCTGTCCGGAATTCACAAAGTTTGTCCATTCGACAAATACAATCGTTGTTAGCCTACTCGAAAATGACCAGAACGTGGAACCCAATTTGGGTGGTATTGTTTAAGTAAGATAAATCAAAAGCAAAAATTTAGTATTTGCCAACAATAGTTAGTCTTAAGTTGGTATAACACAGACGAAACAAGCATTTATCTATAACAGCGGAATTCTATAACCTAGCTTCCGACGGTATACCTGGTACAGCATCTATTCACATTGGGGGATTACGCCATATATCTTCTCTGATATGTCCTATTATCGACAACTGTCACACAGTTCACAGTTATGTACAATGATCAATGAGATGCTCTTCCAGCCATTGATGAATTTCCAAGCAACGAAGCCATTTTTAGACGTTCACTACACTTTGCTAGGATGTTGTAACTCGTAGTAAATCAAGTGAACCAAAAGCTGGTTCTATTAATGGTGTCTTTTTGGTATAGATCGATTGATGTGCTACCAATGTCTTCCATACTCATTTGGTATCCACATCGGCACTATTTTTGTTTTGGTTCTCGTGACTTCTTGGTTATATGACATAAATAATGAGGTCAAATAATCTTGATGCTTTTGGCGTTTAATATACCGATATGGGGAATACTATATGTGCCACGTAATCAGTGCAAAGTTTGCCGTTGCGCAGATAATATATAGCTATGTACAATGTCACAAGCACAATCCCTTTGGCGGTTTATTGGTCTAAGAACTTAAGGTCTTGTCTTAAATTTTCATTACTGGTAATATGTCAACGTGGTTATCCTTTGTTCCTTACATAATAGCTTAAAAATAACTTAACACGATTAGTTTGTTTCGTCGGCTTTTCTCGCGAAGAGTCAAACGCAGGTGAGTACGTGATGGCCCTGGGCCGTCAGGAAATATTCCCCCCGCGCGCGAAGATCGATGTGCTTTCAAAGTAGGAAGTAACACTAACACAACCGTATAATGTGTCAAGCTTTGTGTTCTGGTAGAAGCATACTGTCCCCAAAGCGCCAAGTAAAGAAATTATGCCTTTGTACCGACTAATCCAGGCTGTCTCACATTATATTAATAACCATGAACACCGAGAGGAATTATCGGTCAGTAGAGGAATTGCTATGGTTCATTAACTTCATCATTCCATCTTCTACCTAGCGATTCCATGCCTCTTCCCGGGGTCTTTTATACGGTACTTTTATATGGTGTACCGTCATCCTAAACAGCCTTACATCATCCAGAACTACTGTCACAGGCAATGATGACACCAGGATAAATCTTCTAATCCGCTATACGACTATATAGATGTTGAATTACTCTCCGGTCTTGGATTTATACCAATAGCTTTCACTGTGTCAAATGTGTCTTTGTCAGCTACAGCAGTGCCTTCAACTTTGTGCCTTAATCTTGGTTTTCTGTATTTTATTGTTCGGGAATAGAAAGGATAGGAGGGATATATGACAGAAATGGAAATCTAGTATTGTCGTCCATACGAACTTGTATAGTTATCCCCTACTTGTTTGGTTAGAAATATATCTGATGACTGAAACGATGAGAAATAGAGTTTTACATCATGAAAAACATAAAAAAAATGGTCGCAATTACTGTATGGTTTTGTGTTTCGGAACTGATTATTTGTCCATCATCCTGTACTGACAGAGAAGTTTTAAAAATCAAAATGAATAGACCAATAACTATATACAAGCTGCCTGAAAAATACAAAATACAAGATAGTAAACTCAGCAATATATGATATAAGCATGAACACCAAAACACACCGGACAACCTGCCGTACCAGAGCAATGCCGATATTTTAATTGACCCTAAAACAATATAAATCATCCGACCAGCACAATAGATAAGCAGTCTGCAATATCCAGAGACGCTCAATATAAGCCAGTGTTGCCTTATGTCCCGCACCTAAATGCTATCCTAATGGCGAACTGTTTAAAGACGTTTTATATGATTTGGTTAGACATCGGAGATCTGATGGGCACACTAATAGAAATTACTAGGCAAGATGAATCGAAAAAAATCGACAGAAAGGTGCCTTTGGGCCGTATATCAAAATATTCTATTATTTATTTGACTACATCTGAAACGCCCGAAGAAGTGGTCGATAAGACGTTAACTTTGTATACAATACAAGTTATAGAGGTCATTCATACCACACGTCCTTGATGTGAATCCGTTTCATATCGGGTGCTATTGACTTTAATTTACCGACGACCATTGACGACCATTTAACCGCGCAGTAAATAGCATGTATTAATTGCAAATATTCTTTTCCATTCTGTACCAGGTCTAGCTCATTAATATAGTATTGTTGTCCTAGTGTATTGTTATTTGAGTTTTTTACTATTCGTATGTAGAATATTCACTTTTGTAGAAAATATACACGCTGCCGTGTAATACAAAAGCTGCGAAATCAATATACGGGAAGCGGAATTATGTAACCACATTTTGAATACCAACATAATGCTATGCTAGATTCCTCAGATTAATTTCAGCAGTTTTCTTGAGCTTTAAGTTTGAAGTAGGTGAATTCCTTTCTGTATTGCCAATAAATCCATATAAATAAATTGCAAATGTGACTCATAATTGTACTATTTATCTATGTCTATGGTTATCTATATTTCTAAAAAGCAATCACACTGTCCCCGGGATACAGATTAATTCAAATTGACGAAACATCTTATATTCTACATAAACTCACAGAAACAAGTTTGTTCATAAACCGTAACCTCGAGTTGGTTGGTTGGTTGGTTGGTTATAGGATTTGTGGCGTTTTTTCATCTTTTGGATGATTCACACCAGAATATCGAGTTGTATAATAAGGTAGCCTGCAGACATCAACAAGACAATCGGCATAGGTTAGAAACGAACAACCTACAAATTAGTATTTCAGATACATAAATACTATATCTCTGGTAATAAATATGTCTGTTAAAGAGAATGACTAACAACCTGTCTGATATGGAGGGAAGTTTCGCCTTAACCAGTAAGTCCTACAGATTTAGGTTTCTCGTGTATGCTATAATGGGTCATTGTGAAGACATTTTAGGTGCATGATTTTGACATTTCTGTTAAAGGAGGCTAGCAAACTATAACACAATACATTATTTTTTAGACACTTCACCTGCTGGTTCCTAATGAAGCCCAGAGTTCAGAATTTTATAAGCCTCTCTTTCTAAGCGTTTGTGTTTGGTTTCTCCTTCAGAGGGATGAATTCGTCTTTTTTTTGTCAATCAGCATGATTTTTAAAGATGAAATAATGCTCTTTGACAGAATGATCAGGGACATGTTCAGCTTTTGGTGGTACAACGTTTGACCTAATGTAGCTTGAATGATCGTTGGCCAAAGCCGAAAGGGATTTTTTGGTTTCACCAACATATTGTTTTAGATACTTTTTACAGGTTATAAAGTATACCACATTATTTGAATAACAATTCAATCTGTCTACCAAGTAATAAACATTTCTAGTGTGTTGCCAAACAAAGGATGCCTTATATGGTATGTAATTATCTAGATTGCACATCGCCTTCATACATGTTGAGGACCTGCCTGACACTGTTACACGGCGGTTGTGGTATTTTTTTTTCTGGGATCTGATTTTATCCCTTGGTCTAAATTAGAACAGTTCAGTTGTCCACACAGAAATAACATGACATAAAGTATGAAAGAGAAGTATGTATGAAGTCAAAGTTGTACAAGGCAAACCCTCTCTGAATACAACTGGACTAGGCTGATCAATTTCTTAAACACATTGTGAATACTGTTTCACCTGTAGGCTATATAAGTTCAAGATAGATATTTTATGATATACATGTATACACATTTTTTGCGTGTTTTTTGTCTATGTGGCCTTTTCGAGCTAGCTCTTTGTTTATAATGGCAGTTGGTTTTCTTATAGCTGGAGGAAAAGAAAAAAAACTTCCCATCACTATCAAAACACTTCACTTTTTATAGTTATGCCGGTGCCAATTATTGATAGAATACACCACCGTCATATAAGTGAAATACCATAAAACAATGTGTAAGACCCCGATTAACCAATAGATAAATCATCTTTTCGAACTAAATTGAGCGATTAAGCATTTTAAGTATTTCTCATTTTTGTGATCCTCATAGTAAAGAGCGGGCAGTTGGAGGGAGTTTAATGTTGGGAACAGGAAGCCGTTCTGTTTGTGGCGTCGGTATTGCGTCCTGTATTTGTCCGGTCCTGTCTGTGTTTGTTGCCAGTGGTGGCAAGGGTGGTTTCCTTCACCCATTGGGCTGGCACGTCGTCATATATGTGAAATACTATTGAGTAGGTTTTTACACCCCAATAAAACAAATAAACAAACATAGTGAAGGCATTATTTTTTATTCATTCACACGAATGGTCAGTCAAGATATTTTCTCACACAGAAGGCTTAGTAAAGCAAGCTTAAAAACCACCAATTAAAGCAGTTATAAATAAAGTCAATCCAGAGGAATCCGAGTACAGCCCTCCTTACTTAGAGACAAATCATTAAATATAACAATAAAACGTCTAATCTTGTTTATATCGGACAAAAATAAAGTATACTACGATGTGATTTTGGTGTGTATTGTCATTCGTAAGTTGCATTGCTTTGCCATATAGAAATATGTATGTTTTGTCGTAGCTTTGCCGGAATGTTCCATTGGTCATAAAACAAATGTTACTTTTAAAATGCATACAATGTACAATCCTATAGGATTCCCTACGAAAATGCGATATGGTTTCGGACAAAATCAAATAGGATTCCATTTAAATTTATCTTATGGAATCTTAGATTTTTTGGAAGGGACGTTATAATAAACCTGTGTCCTAATAGGACACGGGTTTTAATTCTACATTACATTACCCCATGAAGAGAATTCTTTAACTTTTATGCATTTCGGCAAGGCAACAATTGTTGTCTCAGTATACCCGAAATACAACGCTTTTGTTCCTCTGCATTGCTCTGATGTCTCAGTATTCTAACAGAACAAAGTGATGCTGTCTCAGTTGGTTCCAATAAGATACAGTTTAGTTCATTTGTATTGGCGCCTCGCAATTCTAGTTAGCCACTCTTCAGTTATTCTGTTTTTCAGCAAGACAAAACTTGGGGTTAGACTCCCTTTTCGATCCTTTAAACTAATGTTTCAGTATTTGAGCATGACAACACTTTGATTGCTCTGTGTTTGACTCACGGTATTCTAATGTAGACAATACTTTGGGGTCTCAGTGTTTGAGTTAGACTCCCTTTTCGATCTAATGTTTCAGTATTTGAGTGTGACAACTCTTTGTCTCATATGTATTTCAGCAAACCAATATATTTTTAACTAAATGGAGAGAGAAAAATGTCCTTGCCTCCACCGGGAGTCGAACCCGGGACCTTAGGGTTACAGGCCTAACACTCTACCGACTGAGCTACAGAGGCTCACGGTAAAGTGAAGACGGTGATTTTCTTTCTTCATAAAGCACGGACACAGGGACGCTAAATTAGCATCTTTTTGATCTAGATATTACTCACAAATGGTTTTTGCTTGAGTAAATTCAACAGCTTGGTTCTGGCATACATATATTTTTAATAAATGAAGAGAGAAAAATGTACTTGCCTCTACCGGGATTCGAACCCGGGACCTTTGGGTTACAGGTCCAACACTCCACCGACTGAGCTACAGAGGCTCACAGTGAAGTCCCAACTTAAAAAATCCCAGTGAAGACGGCGATTTTCTCTTTTCATAAAGCCCGCCCACAGGGACGCTAAATTAGCATCTTTTTGATCTAGATATTACTCACAAATGAAAAAAAAAATAAAAAAATAAAAAAATGCTGTATGTTATAAACTAATGAACGTTGGGGTTGGGGGTCGGAAGCTCTGTGCCTAAAGCGGTGCAGACAAGCAATTTGGGCTTTTTTGAACAATGAAAATATAGTGCATCTCATAAGAATCCTTTTATTTTAAAACTAATCTGTCAGATGAAAACGTTCACTTCTCTATCATCTGATTGCCCCTATCTTTCCCTAAAGAGAACCAGGCAGAGAAGTGATCTAGGTTTCTTTCCCCTTAAAGCTTCTTTGCATTGGCTAGATATGTATTTTGTCTTGTTTGAAATCATTTCATTTCATCCTTAATTAGAATTTTGAATAATGTTTAAAGCAGACGGGTACTTTAACATTCGATAAACTAACTGTTTAGCAATATTCACACTGATGAGATTCCAATAAAAGATACGCATGGCTTAAAAAATAAACCGAAATATTGAATCAACTTTCTATTGGAGTTGTAAGTTTACTCTACGTGTTTCGGATTGTGGAGTTTGCCACGAACTGGTATATGCTACATAACTACAATCTTGTATAAATCTGTCCGAGACTTTAAACACTAAAGACTGATTCTCCATATATGTTGATCAGGTTTAAAGCATACTATACTACCTGTCAATGTTTTGTAATATACTAGAATGTTATGAACATTAAGCACTTAGATACATTTGAATTTCGTTGACCATGAGTAATAATAAGTATATACATTTATATCAGACTGTAAGAGTAATTCCTGCCAACGTAAAATATCTTGGCTCAGTGTTAACCTATAAGGAAGGCCAACAACTTTATAGTTACTGAAACCTATGACCTGCCATTCAACTTCAGACTAACGATGATTGACAACATTTAGAACGGGTCTCGCGAAACTGACGGCAAGCGCGTGCCTTTCCCACGCAATCTATCGCGTTTGGATGTTCGCACGAGGCTTCTGTTGTAAATTTCATCCACGTCATCTTGCACGCGGTATGACGTCGTTACAGTCGATATTTTCTTTTATTACAGATTTGATGTTTATGTGGTCTGTTCTAGTTCATACAGAACACGTGTTTTGCATTCCCGCAGCAAATGATAGTGAATACTGATATGGGAGAAATATGTAGCCGCGATAAAGTCAAAACTATCCAACTACTGTCTGCAGGGAGGTGGAATATTATCGAGGCGTCTCCAGAAGCTATAATATAACATTGTCTCATTATATCTGATCGCATTTTGCTACGCAGGAATTTGTAGTTTCCCTGTATATTGCGATAAAGGGATATTTGTTTCTACTCTCGCAACACGTTTTTTTTTGTGGCATAATGAGACAATAAACACGGAGAAAGCTTACCTTAATCATTTACCCTCAACATTAAATCTCTCAATTGTTCATATCTTTATAACTTAAAATGAGTCTATAAACGTTTGGTTGCCATATACGCCCGCCGTCCTCTCGCAGTTATGCAATAAAACCGGCTTAGACTACACTGAAAAAAGTACTTGGAAAGTACATGTATGTGAATATTATAGTTTTCAAAGTAAAACACTACTGAAGTATACATGGGCGTGGGAACGTCGGATAGACTAATGGTTTTCGTTAATTACCGAACTGAAACGAACACCCTTGACCTGTTTTGAAATCACCCAAGATGCGCACATCATAACACGGTACACCTGGACTTAACGTGGTGTAGAAGATATTTAGTCTCATTCTGACTTTTAAAAAGAAAATATACTTCAAAACAACTTGTGTTTGACGTCAGTGTATGTTAAAAGATTTTTCTATTTTTAGTCAAAGGTAAGTAAAGAAGTGATAGTACTACAGTATTTTTGTGGCTCTTGCTAATTACTAGTATGTGATTCATAAACATATAAATATAGAGAGAGTAAGATATTTTCAGCATTTGTACACGAGCGTATTTCCCCGCCTTGTACATTTGTCGGCTATCTACAGTCCTGTCAAATGTTTAGTAATTTATGTTGAAGCTGATACCACTTTATAGGATTGTAAATGGCTTAATGATGATTTATTTAATGTACTTATCACTGGTGAGTAACTGGATGTCGAAATGTGTGTAGAATGGCACTACATTCGCGAATCAACGAGTACGCCGCGCGATGTTTCCGCTAGCCATAATCGCGTTTCGGAATATGGCAAATAGTTAAGATAGTTGTTCCATACAGTCTGTTTGGTATAGTAGGCCTACCACTGATACTAGATCTAACAGTTGTAAATATGTTCAGCGGGAATAACTGGAATACTAAATCGCCATAACAGAAGCATGGTCGCCCAAAATAAGATGTGAAATTTTTTTTCTTTCCAAAATCAGCGTACCCCTTTTTATGTTTCTTAAATAAAACCCATTGGGAAACATGATGGGGCCCGCCAACACGTTTTCAGGAACCCCTGTGGGAAGAGGATGATTATTTAATTGCTGCATGCCGGCTTGTGACGTTTTAAGAATGAAAGAGATCAGCCAATCAGAAGCTACATGTAGCGATCATCAGTAACAGATGCGTTGAAGCATGTGGCCCACATTGTATATTGCACCAACACGGTGATAAACACCCTAACTTTTACTCTTTGGTACTTAAACCAAAAATGGGATTATGAGCATATTTTTTCAAAAAAGGCCTTAACGTGGTGGACCTGCTAGCTACTCAGCTTGTTCAAAATACATGTAGCTTACAAATGTAGTTATCCTTAAATCCAACATTTTTTTCTTTGTATTTTCATCCACATTACACATGTTTATGCTGGGATTACAATCTATGTCTGCTAGATGGTACAAGTACCTGATGTTTACAAAGTGGATAACCACATTCTAAAATACAGAATAAAACTATTCCCTCTTTGGTCAAGTAATTATCTATTGACTGGGCATCTAAGTTGAAATTGATGCTTTTTGTAGAGCTTTATAGCTCCATGTTAGAGCCAAGGTCATTGTCTAGGGCTATGCTTTCTACTGTAGAGGGAAGACATTTTGAATAGAGAGAGTGAAAAGTTTGTTGTCCATCAGCCACTTATACCCTTCTCATGGTCTCACTACTACTTCATTTTTCTCCCTTATGTGGAAAGAAGTAAAAACACCATTACTCTCTTGTCCACTGGAAATTGTTGCAGAAGGGCAACTTTCAATTTCCCCCCATGAAAGGGGGGCTTTGAAAGTACTGCATTTAGCGTTTTATTTTTTCACCTTAACTTTGTCACAAATAGCCATCGGCCAGAAAAGCAAGTGAATAAAAAGATGTAAAAGTAAAAACAAAATCAAGTCAAAAGTTAAATTCTTGTCTTTATTAATAGAAAATAGTGTACAAGCCATAACATTGAAAAATGGTCTTCGAAAACAAGAATCTTTCAAACATTATTGGTGGTGAATTAATTAATAATACTACTTAATATTTGTTTAAAAAAATGAGTTTTAATTTCAACTGTATTTTGTCGTTGGTACATTATTCAGAGGAGAAAAAAGTAGTTTGAAAGCGGAATAGTTTTTTAATCAAAATAATGAATGTCTTAACCAATACTTCAAGTTGTTAGAAGCTTATTTTACTCCTGTGACACTGGTGCGGAGAACGATTTCACTCCTGTGACACTGGTGCCGAGATAGATTTCACTCCTGTGACACTGGTGCGGAGATAGATTTCACTCCTGTGACACTGGTGCTGAGATAGATTTCACTCCTGTGACACTCAGGCTGGTGCGTAGATAGACATGCTTAACAGAAAGCCTTTCAATATGGCCAGATAAAATAATTTTTAGTGATGGTTCATTATTTTATCCCATACCCACTGGCTAAGACTCCATTCTTTCATTTTAATAGAACTACATGTTAAGGGTGAATTTTTTTTTTTTTTAAACTAGGGCCTTGTAAGTATTTAAACACAAGGGTACCTCAGTAATATGTTAACAACATTACCAGGAAACCTGGAAGAAACCAAGTAAAGAACAACATTAAACCATCACTCTTCAGGAGTTGAATGCCATGGCTAATTAAAGTCTTTACATTTAAATTTGGGGAAAACAAAGATACAGTTAATGACCCTTCTTGACACAGTAAGCATAGTTCTAATATTTCATTTCATTTCAGAACACAGGGAGCTTGAACAAAATATCTTAACAGTTTGTTTTTTTTGAGACAATGTTATGGAAAATAAGGCAAGAAAAGTGAAAACAACAAACAGTTCTTTTCCTATGTTTATAATTCAACTACTGACAGTGTTTTTAACAAGTACAAATAATTTAGCTTTTATTTGTTATATAAAATTGTCTCATTTACGTCCCAACACAAAGTACAGAAAAAGAGTTACTTTTGCATATACACCAAGGTGTGATGGTTTTACAACAACTATACCAAACCAAAACAATCCAACTAGACACTAAGTAATTACTACATTGCAATAAGCTTACACAGGAAGAAAGCGTGTTAGTCTAAGGCTATTATTTTCATAATTAAGACTCAAAACAGGTACATGTATCTAGTATGTCACAAAAAGAGGTTAGCGACAAATAAGTTGGTGATCCAACTAAGGGCTTTGCTGAATAGATAAAGTTACCCCCAACAAGAATGAAGGTTTTACAAGCAGAGCAATAATCTGTAACACGATGGACTACTTTACCTAATGAAACCCAATAATACTACCATAGCACACCTCGTCCGTGAGGGTAATTATTAGAATTCATTAGCAGCAATTTGACAAACTCTTTCAATATAAATCTGGTTGAATTTGGGGTTCTAATGTTTTGTATCATTGTGTGTAATAAAAAAAACACATAACCTGTATACAAATACTGAAGCATGAAAAAAAGAATTAATTTTAGTAGCACCTAATTTTTTAAACTATAAAAATATCTCTACATTACAAGCATGTTAAAAATGATTATTTATTACTACAGATATATATACTTACACACAAATTAGATAGAAGCGTCCTCAAATTACTTGATTAAATATTTGAAGAAAAATTATAGCAAAATTTCATAATATACATATACAATACACATTTAATTTTACATCTAACATAATTTTTTTTTTTTTTTTTCATGTTAAAATTCACATTCAATAAGGCAGCATTTTGTAACATCCATCAAATACTTAAAATGTCTAATGTACATGTTTATATTTCCACTGAAGTGAATATACTGTGATTTGTGTTCAGTATCTGCAAAAATGGAAAAAACAAAATGTTTTGCAGTTTGAAAATTTGACATCTTGAGACACATCCAGAATTTGAAGCATCAGGTAAATTTACTATCAACAAACTTTCTAAACATTTTGGCCTTATTTTATTACACTTTTGTTAACTACCTTATAACATACAATTAAGTTTCCATCAGTTTTTAAAGTAAATATTTGTTGTTGTTTTTTTTTTTTTAATTTTATTTTATTAGCAATTTCTCTTTGTGTGATAAATTCTTATCTTAAAATATACTTAAATGACAGACATAGAGGCAATTCTGATAAATGATGCCTAAAAAAATCAATATAAAAAAAAACTAATGACCGATCTCCCCCAATGCTTTCTGTTCTTTGGCTAGAGTTATCCCCTTGTGTCATGCTTGAAATTTAGGCTTCAGCCATTTCAGTGACGAACGCTTTTCCATTCCACGTCGTTTTGAACTGCTCAGGCACCGGGAATTCAGTCTGAAGAAGAAAAGCATATTTTGTGTGAAAAAAATAGGTATTTGTGGATTCATCCATACTGGGAGAAAAAGCTTCTGATTAACTCAGGGCTTCAGGTTTGAAATGAGCAGGTGAACAGAAAATCACTTACCTGGTTGGTTTTAGGAGAGTATTTTTATTACCTAGAAGCGTGAATTCTCTTTAAAATAATGTTAAATTGGACAATCTGCGAGAGCTGAGAACAGTGTACCTACATGTAAATCTTTAATTAGGTGAGCTTTAGGTGAGGGTGAGTGACCACTCTCCTCAAATGTGTTTGTTTGTTTGTTTGGTCGTACTCAAGGGTATTTCACTTATATGACGACGGATTGTCCACGTCATACTGTACACAGCCTTATT